>PVIW01000073.1:0-186297 GCA_004026585.1 Noctilio leporinus
TAAGCATAATACTCTCCAGTTCCATCCATGTTGTTGCAAAGGGTACAAGTTCCTTCTTTCTTTCTGCTCTATAGAATTCCATTGTGTAAATGTACCAAAGTTTTTTGATCCAATCATCCCCTGATGGGCACTTAGGCTGTTTCCAGCACTTGGCTATTGTAAATAGTGCCGCTATGAACATAGGTGTGCATAGGTTCTTCTGAATTGGGAGATTTTCTTATCTCTACCTTACAGTTAAGGAAACTGAGGCTTCAAGAAATTAACTACCCACGGCCCCCGAGAGGCAGATTGGGACTCTTTTGACTCCAGAGTCCTTGTAAATGCAGGCAAGCATACGACATGGTTGGTCACTGCCTCGATTCAGTGGGCAGCAATTTTCTTAGGAACATTAAACAGACAGATGAGAGGATTTCTAGAAGTGCAGGGAAGCCTAGGAAACCTGCTAAATGGGACAGAGCATATGTCCAATAAGAACTTAGAGCAGCCCCTTGCATACCATAGATGTTACGGGTTTAATCTCATGGTTCTGTTCTTCATGTGGTTTAAAGAGAACGAGAGAGATTCAGCCCAGATTTGGGGGATCTAACCCCCCACAGCAGATGGATTTTGCACTGGATAGTGAGCACTGTGATCATGTGTACATCATGAGACCCAGAATTTGCCTAATGAAATATTTTGTTTTAGTAAAACTTTTTATCTATAAGGATGCTCATTGCATTTTTTTTTTTTTTTGTACAATCATGAAAAAGTGGAGGGGATGTAAAGATTCAACAGTAAGTTATTTAATTTTACAGTGGAATATTATACAACCATTTCTAAGTGATATTGCAGAATAGTTAATAAGCTAGAAATATTCATGTGAGTAAAAATATTTATGTTATACATTAATATCACATTTACATACTATATATGTAAAGTCATGTGTGTGAAAAGTAGATTATATATTTATACACATATGTAAAATGATCTCATTCAAATATGGGTACATGTAGTTATGAGTGTGAAGAGTACATATACCAAAATATTAGTGGTGATTATTGGTTAAGTGGTTGTGGGTGATTTTTGTTTTCTTTAGTTGTTCTATATTTTCCTTACCATAAGACCTGTCTTTATCTTAATAATTATAAAAATCAATATTTCTTAAAGGTGGATCTAGTGTCAAACAAACGTATTCCTAATCATTCTACTGCAAAGGAATTCATGAATTGGGACATGAAAAAGATAAGTTCTCATTGTCCCATACTTACTAAATATGCTTTTATTTGAGACTGGAGAACAGGACTGGAGTCCTTGACAGGGATCATTTGGTTGCAAGGAATATGTAGATAACTTAAGAAAAATAAGAATGTATCAGTGAAGTATCAGAGAAAGTGCAGCTTGGGTCTCATGAAAGAATTCAAATAAGGAGGTGCAAAGGTTTTCTGAAGGCCAAGTAGTTATTCTCTCCACTTCTTTGCCTCTTTCTGCATGGTTTCCTCTGTCACCCGCTGGCACATCTGCTTTCCTTGTCTCTCTGGGGTCTGACTCCAGCTGCTTAGCAGGTTGGCTCTCTAGGCCCCATGTGACTTTCCAACTCACATACTCAACAGAGACTATGCAGTTTCTGTTGTTAGTTCCAGACTCACAGAGCAAGAAGATGATTGGCTTCATGTACATCAGCTAGCTTTTTCTACGTAACACATGATCCCAGAACTTAGAGACTTTTAAAAAATCACTTATGTCACTCCCAAGTCTCCAGGTCTGTGGGCGGTTCTTCTGGCCTGGGCCAGGCTGAGCGGATTTGGGCTGGACCAGTCAGCTGGTGGATGATCCATGGAATGACCAGTCTAGAATGGCTTCTTCTGGAATGGCTCTCATCACCATGGTGTCATGCTCTAGCAGGCCGACTCTGGCTTCTTTTTATTGGCAAGGTGGTCTCGAGATTTCAAGCAGGAGGGAGAAGGCATATAAGACCTCTAGAGGTCTGTCTCAGAACTAGCCTGTTATATCCACCACAGGCTATTGGCCAAAGCAGGTGGCAGTCCAACCCAGAGTCAAGGGATGAATAGACCCTATCTTGAAGGGAGCAGCTACAAAGTTACATTCTAAGACACAAGTGAAGTTACAGGGAGGAGAAGAATTCTGGCCATTTTTGCCATCTTCACCTAATCTGCCAGAGACCCAGACTGACACAGGCAGGGTCCATCTTGTAGCTGCACCCCATTGACATATTTCTACATCACCTGCTTAGATCATGTGGCAGAGAGAGGGACTGGAGAGCAATGCATAAATTTTTCACTGTTTCAGCCTGTAAGTGCCACTTGTCTTGTCCCCTCAGGGCCCATGACCAATACCAGTCCCATGGGCTCCCCCTCATGGCAAGATGGCAGAATAATGAGTCAGTGGCGTGTTTGGTGAGCATTACTATCCCTGCCACAATGAGCATTCTGCAGAACTAAACTAACTGATCATTTCCAAAATCAGTGTCAGAAAAGTGGAGAGGCAGGTAAGGTTAATGCTATAAAGAAATTAGAAGTTACGTGAAGCCCTTAAGGAATCCATGGGGCAGAAGGCTGGGCCCAAAGGAGCCAGAGTAAGAAGGAACTCTGCATCCAGTAACCCAGAACATTCCATCCAGACCCACTTACAGTTCCTTAAGCTATAGATCTGCTCCTAGAGCTAAGTCGACCCAGAAGACTAAGGCAGTGGAAGTCACAGGTAGGAGTAAGTATTCTAGAATCAAGTGTTGAGAGGTGCTAAGGTAATAGGAACATGAGGTTGAACATCAAGTTCAAAGAGGAAAGAAGGAAGAGGAACACCAAGCGGGAAGGCTAGCCTCTTGCAGGGGCTGAAGCAAGACAGTCTTGGGAGTGAGGAGCAAGTCTGAGAATCTTTAAAAGACGAAGCTTACATGAATCTCCGTAGCTTAGCACGAAGGCCACCAGCTGTAAGGAAGGGTTAGAGCTCTTATTCTGTGCAGCATCTGTTTGCAGAAGTGAGAGAAGGGCCAAACCAAGACACACCAGACTGGACACTTGAGACTGCAGACCTAAGCCTTTAGTCTCCCACTGGGATTTGCTCCTGTTCCTCCATTTGGCTTCCTTGTCTGTCATTTGGCCTTTGTAGCATCTCATTTCTAACTGCTTTCTCCAATTTCTAATGCATGAGATTTGAACTTTTGCAGCATCTCTACATTCCAAATATTTATGGTAAGAAAACAAGTTAATTGTTTAAAGGTGCAATGTCCAAAATATTAGCCACAGTTGATGAAGTCTTCTTTGAGTTTCTACTTCAAATTCCTAAATGATATGTTTCACAGAAAGTACCTTGGAAGCCAGGTAAGACAGGAGGGGAGGCTGCTGCTCCCTACTCCCATGTGGATTCAACCTACTGTCCTCCCATCAAAAAGGAGTTAAAGGCATGGGTCTAAGGACCACGTTGGGTTTGGTAAGAAACGGAAGAAGAGCCTTGCTTGACCTATTGCCCATTGCCTTGCAGGTCAGTGGGACCATGTACAACACTGGAAGACATGTATCCCTGCGCCTGGACAAGGAGCACTTGGTCAACATATCAGGAGGGCCCATGACATACAGCCACCGGCTAGAGGAGATCCGGCTACACTTTGGGAGTGAGGATAGCCAAGGGTCGGAGCACCTCCTCAATGGACAAGCCTTCTCCGGGGAGGTAGGTGTGGGGTTGTTGAAGTACTACAGTTAAGTGCTAATTAATGATATTTGGTGCCTATTTATGTCTATGGTGGGATAACAGATGGAAGGACTTCTCTTGAATCTATGAAACAAGGCCTGTACCTTTTTTGCCATTGTCTTTTTGCAAGTTGACATGGAAAGTCTTTAAAGAGGTTCCAGTGTTTACCAGGGAAGTCCACAATGAAACCGAATGCAAGGTCTGTCCCGAAAGTATTGGCCACACAAACTGTTTTAACTGTATTGACATTGACCTGAAACTTTCCGGATATTGGCTTGATACCTTTGGGATAGACATCGTACTTCCTTCTGACACTTCAGTCACCTTTCTTGCAACTATGCCCTAAATTATCTCCAGAGCATTATTTCAACCCCAAACCCTTACCTTTCAAATAAATACATCTTCACTTACTTCTGTATGCTGCATATGATAGCAGAAAGCATAGATTCCACAATTCTCCCTTCTGGGAGAATGGGCCTTATTTGCACAAAACTATAATTTACTGTGAAGTAAGTCAGGTGACTAAGTAGTCATCATTAATGGTGAGTGTCCCTGCATGCCACCTTCAACTCAGTGATAGTGTCACTGATTGCCACCATCAACTCAGACAGAACTCAAGTCATAGCAGGGAGCCAAACCACAGTTTCAATGATGAGATGAGAGTGACAGTTTAAATCGCTAACATCTGTGTCATGACACTTTACAAGCAGGATGTATTCTATTGAACCTCTTTCCCTTTTACACTTGAGGGTGGTTATCAACTAGGGACCAGGGGGACTTCTATGCTAAATCTCCTGTGACTACGTTTCTGTCTAAGAACCGTCAATAACTGTCAAGAAGGCTTTAAATGACAAAAGCATGCCTCTCGTTATCAACTTGGTCTTTTTCATCAAGATCATGTTCTACCGTGGCATTGTTTTTAATATCACAAGGCCTAACCCTGAGAAAGAGATGCTCAACCTTAATAGTCCAGCGGCCAGATTTTAATAATTGTTTAGAATGCATCAACTGAGAACCTTCGGAGACATTCTGCTAGTTACCAGGAACGCAGAGATTTAAACAAATAGCTCCTATCACAGAGGAGCTCAAAGAGGGCCAAATTCAAGTTTAATGTCATGCTGTCATGGAGATATACAGAGGCCTCTTACTTGAAGGGGTTGGGGAAAGTTTCACCTTTGAACTGGGATGAAAAGAGAAGCAATGCAGAACGATTTTAAAAGCATCAGGGTAGGACTCAAAGAACCTGCGCCCGTACCTCCTGCTTTGATACATACTAATTGTGCAATCTTGAAATGGCTGCTTGATCTTTCTAAGGCTGAGTTAAGACAGCTCTCAAGGTTATTTTGAAAATTCAATGGGAGTCCAGATGTGAGGAGCACTAGTACCCAGTAGTTGATAGACAACAAAGATAAAGCAAGCAGGAAATGAGGGAAAGGGATAGTGCCAATGCAAGTCAGGGCATTGTGTACTGGGGAAGCTGTGTATAGATTTAATCTGTGATCAATTCGTGATGGCTGCATAGAGCTGAGCAGAATGTGGGTTCTCCTTCCAGAATCTGTAGCAGACATTCTAGGATTGATTAGAGATGCCTATCAAAGGCATTGTAATGAGAAAATCCCAGAGTTACAGATCCTAGAATAGGACAACTCATAAATTGTGAGTGACTGGAAGCTGCCAATCTGAATTAGAGAATATTCAAAATTAGATAAACTCTTCCTTTTAAAACCACAAGTTATTGTGGTTGACTTCCTTGCTCGTTTATTCGTTTGCTGTTATTTCTTTGTTCTCCTCCACTGTACTATGATATTTTAGTGCCTATCACAATGTTGTCTCAGAGTAAAAGGGGAACTTGTGAATTTATTTATTGAGTAAATGAAAAAATATAGATGGTTCCTTGGCTAAAATCTTTACACTGTAAAATTCCTTAGAGTTGTTTGTTGCTTCAGTATGTCATAAGGGGGCTCTGTAATTTATATATGAATTACAACTTAGGGGTAAAGGAGCACTTCCCCACTCCTTAAAGGAAGCATGTAACAATCTGATCTGTCAAATGTGTTAGTTTTCTTAGACTTACCCCAGACCACAAGTATCAGGCACTCCTGGGGAATTGTGTTTTATAAGTTCCTAGCAGAGTCTTATAATGATATTTGTGAAGCCCTCCCTCAATAGTACATCATTAAGTGTTCTCAACAAAGAAAGTATTTGTATATCAGAATGAACTGGGGATCATTGCCAAAATATTTACATTGGAGTCTTTCTCCCAAAGCAACTGAATCAGAGTCTCCAGGAGTGGGGGTCAGATACGTGCACTAAAGAAAATTCCCCCAAGAGATTTTGGTTAGTGACCCAATTTCAGCCCAGGTTCTACCTGAATTATCTTAAACTGGGACTTCATCAGCAAAGCCATACAGCTGGAAATGGCAAAACTGCGTGCTTTCTAGATGGATGGGATTTGGAGAACAGCTTCCCAAGCGGGGTAGCCACACATAACATCCATTGCTCCAAGGCAAACTTGTGCATTAGCCTCGGCGTAAGTTCACTTAGACTCACCCTGGGTAGACCACATTGGCTGCACCACGCTTCTTCCCAAGCCCCTCTGTGTCAGCGTGGGTGGTCTTAGTATGAATGGTCTATAAACTGGTATAGGTTTGGGTGCAAAAGATTAGAATGTTGGAAACACCAAAACAATGTCATGTGAAAAGGAATTGGATAGGTATGTGGCCTTTGAGATATTTAAAGGACCGTAGTGAGCAAGAAAAGTTCAGCCTCTTCTTTGTGGTATGAGGGAAAAGACCTAGCGTCAATGTGTAGAAGTTCCAGAAAAAGAGCTCAGCTAAATATACGTTCTGATTTGTCAGTCAATGGGATAAGATTGCCTCTGAAAATAGCATGTTCCCATCAGTGGAATTATGAGGCATGGAATGAAATTTGAGGACTTCATGAGAGTGACTCGTGTTCTTTTAGCTTTAATGCATCTTCTAATGCTGACATTCTACACAATCCATGATTTCTAGTCGGATTCTACCGATGGTTAGCCCCAGTTAAACACATCCAATCCTGTTAGTTAATATTTTATTTTTATTTTGTGCTATCTTTATAGACACCTTTGGTCCTTGTTTTTGGCTATCCACTGGGGGGACCCAAGTAGGCACTTCAAACTACAAAGCATGTGTTTATTTTGTTGACAATGAATAATCGCATTGCCATCTGCCCCATCTATCATTGCTGATCGTGATAAGTCAATTAATGCCAGGCATTTTCCTTGGCATCACGCAACCATCATTATCTGAAGAGCTGCAGATTAATTGCCATCTTGTCTAATGAGGTTATTGTAATTGATGGTAATCATTTGCTTTGTTTTATAAAACTGCGTGGATGTACGCACAGCGACTGCATTTTTATAAAAATTACTCATGTCGTACGCCGAGAACTCCTGAATGCCTTGTTGGGGGTTGGTGATAAATGAGCATATTCAGGGATTTAAATGTCTCTATTTTTTTTAAGAAGGGAAAATTAACTGTTTTTAATAAGTAAGGCCCTTGGCTTGCTAATCATGTCTAAGTGGGTAGATTAATGTCCAATGTAAAGTGGGGTGTTTATGAAAAGAAACAAATACATTAGGCAGGCGAAAGATAATGTTTGAAAAAGAATCATGCCTATGGATTAAGCTGTAGTAGTGAGGAAGACAAGAAACATCTTTCTTATTTGGGGGAAATTGGAAATACTCGTTTTACAAACCTTCCTTAAGTTCTTCTCTTCAAATGGATAAGGAGGAACACTAAGAATGGCACCAGCCACTCACAGGCCAGAGCCTCCTATTTATTCCCTATTTATATCCCTCTTCACCTGGCTAGGGTGTTTCTGCTGTGTGCTGAACACCATAGCCCAGCACCCACCCAGAGACGCAATGACTGAACAGGAAGGACACAGCCTGGCCACAGTTTACATGCTTTGCCACTTACTTTCATTATCCTGTGGACTTCATCCTCACCTGCATCATAATGCTGACCTGGTCCCACCAGGGTGACATTATGAGCAGCACCCCCCTCCACTTGACTCTGATCTAGCCCCTAGTGCTCCTCCAAGGCAAGGAAGGAGGTGTTATATTACAGACAGTATTAAAGATGAGCATTAACTGGGACTTGATCAAGGTGTACCCTAGAACCTAACTGTTGCCATGGAGACCATCACTGTTACAGCTTTTCAAGTGTTGAATGGGTCTTCCTTTATTTAGTGACCAATGACACTGCAGTTCAGTACGGCTTCCAACACTTCTGTGAACTAGCTCTACTTTTTTCATCCATTTCCAAAGCCACAGGAATAAAATTGGAAAAGAAGGTGTAAAATAAGAATAATCCATTCCCTGCTACTCTGGCCAGTGTCAATAGTTCATTAAAATCTGTGGAGATTCCACCAAAGGCCACATCTCCCACTTCAAGATACAGACCTGCTATTAGAACAAGCTTGCTTGAACCCTCCATATGAAGTGTTAATGTTGGAGGCCCCATTGAGGTCATCTCTTCTAGCCCACTTGCTGAACAAATAAATCATCATCATCATCATCATCAATGCCAGAGAGGGCAAGAGACCTGCCCAAAGTCACCGAGATTCAATGGCAGAATTAGGACCAGGACCCAAGTTTCCTGACTCTTACTTTGGAATTTTAATTTTTCAAATAAAATTTTAAACTACATCAAATTCCAAGATTCAGAAGACCCTTTTAGGTCTTCAGTTTTAGTTGCCCAGTAAAGCAGGTTAGCCTGACACTCAGATCCCCTGCCTTGGCAAGCAGAGCACCAACACAAATGTATTCACACTGCCTCAAAAAGCTAAAGACATTGACATATTATTTTACAAACATGGGCACGGATGAGCATCCCTGGGGAAAAAACATTTAGAAGTCATCAAATCACCCCTCATATAAAATGCCACCAATATAAGAACCATAATAGTGCCTGATTACAAGGAATATGGAAGTTAATGATTGGAAGACTGAGTAAGGTAGTACATGAAATGCCTTAAAGAGCATTTGTTTGTTCACACTATGAAAAGGCAATCATACTATTGTATTAAGAACCTAAGGGTGTAAGCTGTTTTTCTGTAGTTTGAATTTCCCCTCCCCACCCACTATCCCCAATAATCATCTAGAACAGCTCAGTAATATTAAATATAAGTAATCTAGATGATAATATTGCAAAATTAAGTCATTATACGTCTAGCCGCACCATGGATGTGCCGCTATACAATGCCAAATAAAGCTGTTTAAAACCCCCAGATTCATTTGCTCCGACATATCGATATACTTTTGCTGAAACAAAGCTAATCATCTCAATGGTGCCGATTTAATTGCTCGCCAGTTGACGGATAATAAACAGACCTGAGGATTAAAATATGAACTAATTACTGTACTCAATTCCATTTACTTGATTTCATGTCCCATTAATTTTTTTTGCATCGTTTCTGGTGGAAGCCTTAGATTTATGACCGCCTTGGAACGAATTATGCCACCTAGTTGCCTGTGGCATGCTCGTGTTCAGAATTGGTTGGAAAGGGCAGAATTCTGGGCAGTAAATACTTAGCTGAAGAGCCTAGGATATAGTTAGTGAAGGTAATTATCCGTTCCCAAATACCAGCCAGAGTCAGCCTCTGAAAATCTGTCCCCAGCTCAGCAGTTCAAGGGCGGTGCTAGGATTGCTCTCATGATCATTTATTGGATCGGCTTCTTAGAAACCACCTCCAAGAACAGTATTGTGTTGGCCTAGAACAGGGCTGCAGGAAAACAGACAAGCATACCATGGGAACAGGACTTGGGCAACTGGACGTACGGCAACATTTTGACTTAGGAGATCTGACTTTAAGACCCTGTTCTGTCGCTTGCTGGCTGTGTGATCTCAGTAAGGGCAGAATTGGGTGAGCCACTGAGCCCTCCTTAGCCTTTTAAACTGTGATACAGAGCTAATGATGCCAAGTCCTATAACCGTGACAATGACTGTGCCATGCTCCTGTGATTTGGCTTGTTAAGCTATAAAGTGCCGTACAAGTTGGCTGTTAATCAGCCTAAACCTTGGAGCTTACCTAGTCTAAAATCCTTACAGATAAGACGTATAAAGATAATCACAGTGTACTCATATGATTACTACCATCCGCTTTCATTTATTCAGTGTGTACTGTGTCTCAGGGATTGTGTTCAGTGCCTTATCACACCCAGTCTTCCCAGAAAACCTATAAGCGAACACTAATCAGCACCGTTTTATGTGTGAGGACCAGAAACTTGGAGAGGTTCAAGAACAAGTCTTGGGTCACAGGGTTGGTATGGGGAAGAGTTAGGATTTTAACCTGGGTCTTTGACTTCCACTATATGCTGAGTGACCTTAGGCAAGTGGCCTGACCTCTCTGGGTCTGCCGCTAAGTATCGACTTAGAATGGTTAAGTCCATTCTTTCTACCCACCCATGCCCTGTCTGTTGCCTGAGGTGATCTTGTAGGTCCTCCCAGTTCTGCGTGGACCTTAGGAACAGCCTGTATTTTTTCTAGCTGTCAAATGAGACAGCAGCTGATTTCTTCAAGTGACACAATCAGAATGTGAACTATGACACAGCATCGTTTTGTGTGCCTGCTGAGGACTGCAAGCCTCATTCACCTTCTCCTCTCAGATGGAAGTGACATACAGATATGTCACTTCTTTGAAATGTAATAAGCAAGGCATGGCGGATCCGTACATTTGTGTAGAAACACATCTGTTTCCCTCCGTGAAGCATGAGAAACCATGTTTCTTAGCTCAGGGCTAACTTGGGTGAATACATTTTCTTGCTATGGATCTATTCGCTGAGCTAGAAATTTCTGGATTGAGCCTTGAAAAAAAGAAATGAATCCTGCAGGGGCTATTTCACAAAATGAGCTTAGCTGGGTAGTTTTGAATCACACTTCCAGCCAGGAACAGGGGAAAAGCCCAGAGAGCACCAGATACCTGTGCTGAGACTCAGTGCCCTGTACCAATTTGATTTCAGAACAAATCATTGTGCCTGCCTCAGGAAAGACTCCTCATGGTGGACCCAAATGGCCACCCAGCACAGCTGCTATTTCTGTGAGGTCCTCGGTGGGACCCTCGCTTTTCCTGCCTGCCTCACCTGCCTCTCTACAGCTGATATGCTCCCCTGCCCCAGAGGAGGAACTATGACCCACAAGCAGAGCAGCAGCAAATTGCAGAGGTTGAGATGGCATTATGTATTCCAGTGTTCGCATCCTGGCCCTGTGACATATCAGATGATCTTGAGCAAGGTTCTCAACCTCCTTGTGTCTCAGTTTTCTCATTAATAGGATGAGATTGACAGTGATGCCCATGCTATGAGGCATTATTGAGGGATAGTTAATAATCAGTAAAATTCAGCAATTTTAACTGATTTCGCAAACATATAGTCACGTAGCCACCCCTAGAACCGTGATCTAGGACACTTTCATCACCCTGAAAAGTGTCCCCATGTCCCTCAGCAGTCAGTCATCCCTCCCACCATCACCACCAACCCTGATCTTTGGCAACCATGGATCTGCCATCACTATAGTCTTGCTTTTTCTTACATTTCAATCGATGGACTCATAACGTATGTTGTCTCTTTTAACTTTATCTTTTCAACTGTTACACATCATTTTTTCCTTTGGCATATAGTTCCCTACATTACAATGCATGCGTAGACTTGCATAACCATCATTGCAGTCAGGATATAGGACGGTTCCACCCTGTAGGCTGTTTTTAGGGTTCAGAGGACCAGTATATTTTAAGTGCTCAGGACAGTGCCTGACACACAGTGAGTGCTGAAAAATGGTAGCTTTTACCCACAGCAGTGGGCTTCTTCTAACTCCCGCTCCCATGGCCAGCATTCCTACCCTCTACCTGCATCCAACAAGAGTCCTGAGTGGCATCTATACAGGAGGTGGCATTCTTGTAAGTCCCACCAGCCCTCGGGGGTTGCTTCAAAAACCTCTACTCTAAGAAGATGAGCCTGGGGTGGTCTTCTGCTTATCATTTTCTTATCAACCGCAATACCCTCTGGAGGTAATCTCCTTTTTCCTTCACAAAAGGCACCTTGCCTTGGTCAGAGTGCTTGTCCTCCTCAGAATGACACCTTTTTCTAATACACAGGCACTGGGCAGGTCAGCCAAGCCCCTGCCAAACCAGCTTACAGAATTGTGGGGAAATGCATCAGTGTGAGCACATACAGGGAAGCTCACGGCCCACCCTGGCCCCCTGGGAGCACCCTCCCGGCCCCCAGGTAACTGCTCCTTCTTGCAAAGGGCGCCAGCAAGTGGGGCATTTTGTCATTCATTCCCTGGAAGTCTGGCCAGAGCCTGGAGCTGTGAGAACAGGATGCTCACATGCTCCAGTTGGCCTGGAATGGTCCAGGCTGAGACCAGTGGGTCGGGGCGTCGCTGTGTAATAGCACCTCCTTTTACTCTCAGAAGTGCCCTCCCTGGCACAATGAATCATATGGTCACCCGAGGTCTAGATGACCTTAAGCAAGCAGCTGAAGCTCGCAGGATCTCCTCTCCCTCGCCCGGAACAATGAAAGGATTGGAGCAGCTCCATCGGGGCCCTTTTAGCACCAAGAGGCCGGTGGAAGTAAAACCTTCCTGCATAATGTTACCATCACACATGAACATTGACTGAGGGGCCACTGCGCTATCTGAAGAGTCAGAAACACTGATCGGCAAGAAAACCTTTTTTTGCTCAATGGAACAGGTGCCCCGTGGAGGTAAGTACTTGTACATAGCCACCAGCGTAGCTCCCTGAAGAGAAAAGCTTAGGAAATTAAAAGTCCCTGGATGTGATGCCAAAAGTCAAAGCTCGGATTGTCCTGCTCACTTGGGGATGCCACTCTGACATCTGAGGATGCTTCAAATATTGCACTTCCTGCTCCTGCCCCGGCCCCCCCACACACCATGTTGTGTGTGCATACATGCGAACGCACACGCACACACACACGTACCCATCACACATCCTCACTCAGCTTCTGCCCAAGTAGAACGCTCCTGAGCTTAATACAGTATTTCACTAGACACATTGGATTCCCCTCGAACCATTTTTGCTTTGTATATTTTAATTACAATTTAAGTGATTCCCCAACACTGGAAAGAAACCTGAGGAATTATCATCATTACCCACTTAGCCTTTGTTTCAGCTCTGGTCTTCAGAGGGCAGGGAATGGCAAGATGATCCTGACACTGGAAACGCCTCCGTAAGTCCCTCTCGGTGTGTCGGCATTTAGCCTCCTTTGTCGACAAACAAAAGGGAGACTATTTTTCTTGCTCCAGAAAAAGCAATTGCACACTGTGCTTCCAGAGTCGAGGGCATCCACTCCATCCCACCAAGCTCTGGTGTGGCTTCCGGAAGGTTCATTTAACTTGATTTACATTATTTTCCTTTTCTTGGGGGTGTTTTTACTAGCTGGAGGGTGATTTTTCCCTTAATTAAAGAGCCAGTTGATTCCGAAGCAAACGGAACAAAATGCCTGGCTGGTTGCTTCCTGCCCAGCCTCCGGCCCGCGTGCTCACTGGGCTGCGCACCGCACCTGCCTCTTCAAACTGGAAATGAGACGGAATGACGCGCGGTGCGGCCGGCCTGTCCATGGAATCAACCAGCCCTTGGTTTTCAGTCATTTCATTTCCTGGAGCAGATGACAATTGGGGGTGGACTGGGGAGTGTTATCTCTGTCTCTGCCGTAGAAAAGCCGAGTTCGGTCAATACGATTTGACGGAAATTCATGAAGTTGAACCAAGACTTGTGAAGCTGGGGGCTGCACAGGTGAACAGACCTGGCCAGGGTCCTGGTGGAGCATGAGCTTCCACAACAGAAACCAACTCAACTAAGTTAAGCAGCAAGGGGAATTTATTGGAAGGCCTCTGGGATATGTCATAAGATCAGGGGTGCCTGGGCCAGAAGAGGGACCAGAAGCCAAAACTGACACAAGTTCATGAGCCCAGGAAGTCCTGCGGCTCTGTTTCCTGTCTCTACTTTATTATCATTTGCTCCGTAAACTGGCCTTCCGATTATCTGTGCACGTGGAGGGCATAAACGGCCTCTCTTCAACTCTCCAGTGCGGGTCCATGTGGATCAAGATTATCCTGGACTGACTGGCTGACTGGTTCTTAGTTCCAATTTCAAATTCTCCAAAAAGGAGATTTGACTTTTCTAACCTCAGTCTGCTGTCCTCTCTGAATCAATCAACTATACACGAGGGGCGGGGTTGTATAGCTAAACAGGCCTTGGGGGACCTGTTCCTGTGGTGGGCAGAGCAGTGATATGGAGAAGGCAGGCATTGTCACTGTGAACACCCCAAAAGTGTCTCTTGTGGTGGGGAGGGTAAACAGTTGTTTTTTTGTTCGGCCTGACAAAATCCATGACCCAGAGTGCTGTTGGCACATTTGGTTCAATGTTCGAGAAGGCTTCCTGACCTGAGCAGGATCTTGAAAGAAACCTATGAACATGGTGGAAATAGGATGAAGGCATCCCAGACAAATAGTAATATCTTTTACTAATAGAAGGAATAACTATAGTCACTCCATAATGTGCGCTCCAAGAATTTAGCATCTTGTGATTGAGTGTCACAGCAACCTTATACATCACAGGGACGTCAGTGGCACATCCCCACCTTGGCGTTCGTGCTCCTGGCTGCTGGTTCCATATCCCTCCTCCACCCTGCCTTCCTTTGTGCCTCTGCATAAACCACAGGTGGGCTCAGATCAGTTGCTTAGGGGTTGGCATTAAGCAAATCCATTCAAATGCCAGCACTGCTACTTAGTCTGTGCCCTCCAACAAATAATGTAAGCTCTTCCCAAATGAGAAAAATGGTAATAGCAACATCAACCTCGAAGGGTGATGGTTTGGATAAAATGAAAGAGTGAGAGGTTAAGGATTTTAGCGCTGTGGCTGGCAGAGTGGATATCAGCAGTGTTTGCCTCTAGCTCCTTCTCTCTCTATCTGTTCGCTTCTCCAGGAGTGCGGGGGCTCATAAGATGACTCTGATTTTTTCAGAAAATACAATACAGACTTGGAGGTGGATGGGTCTAACACTGGGATAGAATAGTTTAAAAAGGACTCCCCCGCTGGAAAGGGGGAACATTTCAAACATAACTAATGGCCCTTTAGACATGTCCCCACTTCTTGTCTCACTGTCAGTTTCTAGAACTCAGAGCAAAAAAGGAAAAGAATTGTTTCTATTGTTCACAATTACTCATCGACTGGGCATCATTTTGACTTCCTTAGTATTAAGCCTGTTGGTGTGAGCCATGCTGTGTGGCCAGTCCCTCCAGCTCCCTGATGGCAGTCATAGACCATCTTAGATGAGCACAGGTGGATAGTTTATGACAACTGTGCCTAGTACCTGTCACTTCCAAAGCACCACAACAACCCAAGGACTTACTCTGTCCCACTGTTGACTTAACGTCTTAAGAATCCCACACTCCAAAATCCTGGTGAATATCGGAGTCTAGGATATTCCCACTGGGATAGTTCTCATTATTAATGTTCTGAAAATGCCAACAAGTTAGAAATGCATAGCTTTCTGGGTCAGAGGCTGAGCTTGATCAACATTGCAGGATATATTATTTAATTTTGGTACTCATTTTAATTATAAGTAAAGTTCAGTAACAGTGAACCTTTAATATTGAAGGTGCATTTTTTTTTTCCATATTGCCATGAATTCAATATCTTTTTTTAAAAGGAAAAAGAATGTTGGCTTGAGATAAGAGCTGGGGATCAGGGTTAAATTTGCAAAACCAACTCCTTCCTTAGCTATAGCATGATTCACTTCACTGCAAATACACGTTAATCCCTTTAACCTTGCTTAAGTCCCTGTTGATTTTCTGGCCAGATTTACAAAACATACCTACTAGGAAATAATGCCAACAAGCTCAGGAGAGTATATCCTCATATCAGAAGGTTTGACCAAAAGTCTACCTGGTGTGTCTAATAACTTTCACATCAAAGAAACAGAAGAATGACTAATTCAAAATAATGAATAATCTCCAACCTCTGTTTAATGCATTATGTTTATTCCTCACAGATACATATTTGAGTTTCTGCTGTGTGAATTGCTTGCCAGCTGTAGGTTCAAGTATGAATACTGCACAATCTATATCCTCGGGGAACTTCTGTTCTAATAGGGAGTGTTTCTAGCGGAATTCTGTGCTGCAGGAAGGTCAGGAACACAGAGAGAAAAGTCTCTTGCTCTCTGTGCTAAAACTGCTGACATGGGCTTATGAATGCATCCAGACTGCATGGACTTATCTCTTGGCTTTCCTGCTGGTACTCACGTTGGGCAAGTTATTTACCAATCCCTGTCTCAATTTCCTCATCTGTAAAATGGAAAGAATGACTTGGGTCTCACCATTTCATTCGCCATTTGAAAGAGATGCCTGTTTAAGACTTATTTCTCCTTAAAAGTGTTTTCCGCAAAGAAATGTCACCTTAATAGCCACATCATTAGGAAGAAAACAGGCATTGATGAGATCTAGCAGAAAGGATATGACACAGCACAACACGTGCCAGCGGC
Source organism: Noctilio leporinus (assembly GCA_004026585.1). Taxonomy (NCBI): domain Eukaryota; kingdom Metazoa; phylum Chordata; class Mammalia; order Chiroptera; family Noctilionidae; genus Noctilio; species Noctilio leporinus. The sequence continues at coordinate 16,229 of PVIW01000073.1, forward strand.
AATTCTCAGCGCTCCTTTCTGGTCCTTCCAGGTGTCCCTTGTCTACCGTCATTGCGTAGTGACTAATAGGTCAGGTGTGTCTGTCCCACTAGCATGTTCCCAAAGAGGGCTGCCGGAGACTGGAGATTTGGCGGGTAGGTCAGAGGTGGACCAAAAGCATTGACTGTAAAGGAAGCACTAGAAATTCTGGGTTATATTTCATTTAGAAATACTGGAAACTTCCACTCAAAATGTTAGTTTCTCCACAGAATAGTTTTCCCAGGCAGAGGCTGGTGGGAATAGGAGGCAGCTACCTCTTTAATCACTAGCAAATAAGAACCAGCATGAGAATTCACTCTTGCCTGAACTGTAGGCAGTGTCTGAAAGCAAGGAAGAAGGGTTGATTGCTTATAAACTTGGCCGTGATAACTGTCAGTCAGAAAAAAGAAACAGCATTAAGGAGGTGAAAATTAAAGAGTCACAGTTGCCTACAGGCTTGGCGTGCAGGCTGTAGTTAGCTAAAGAAAGTGCCCAAGACACAATTATATACCAGGGACTTTCCTCTACCCCTGGTGTTGATGTTCCTATTGGATCTGGTGTGTGTGTGTGTGTGTGTGTGTGTGTGTGTGTGTGTGTGTGTATGTGTGTTAGGTTAAACGTAATGCAGAAAAAGAGAGCAGGTTAAGCAACTTGAAGATACTAGCAGTGAGGGTATGTTGCTGTTTTTATAAAGAATACCAAGGTAGGCAGCACTGAAGAGATGGCATTTGAGCCAAACCTAGAGAAGGTGAGGGAGCTGGCCCTGAAGGTGGGTGGAAGAAGAGCATTTCCACAGAAGAAGCAGGCAGTGACCAGGGCTGAGTGTAATGTTTGCCGGTGCATTGGCGGGACTGCAAGGTGATCAGAGGGGTAACACAGAAGGGGCATGAGGTCAGAGGCAGGGCTGGGGAATGGCAGATCATGCTGGTTTGGGGGAACAGTGTGAAGACTTTGGCTCCCCACCCTGGATAGGAAGGGGGTCATTGGAGGGGAGTGACATGGTGTGATAATGTCAAGCCTATTCCTGCAGTAGAAGTTCCTCTCTCTTCCCCTGATGCTTTCATATCTGACATCTTGGTATTCAGATCTCAGCTGAAATTGTCCCTGACGACCCAGTCACATGCAATCACATCACCCTGTTATAATTCTCTGCTTAACATTTATCACTGTCTGATAATTTGTCTTGTTTATTCATTATCTTGAGTTTTTTCTATGTTTTTTCCCATTAAAAAGCAACTCCATTATTTCCCCTTCTGTTGAGTATGGCCAGGACTTAGTGACTTGCTTCCAAAGAGCAGAGGATAGAAAGGGAAAAATAGTAATTCTAGAGAGGAGAAACCTGAACCAAGTGATCAAGGTTAATGCCACCAGGGATGTCGGGGGCATATCAGGTACCCTGATATGATGTGATGAGAAGGGCACTTTACCTTTGTAATATGCATCCAAAAATCTATAATCCTAATATTAGCATGAGAACATCAGACAAACTCAGACTGAGGGACATTGCACAGAATAGCTGATAAGTGCCCTTCAAAAGTGTTAAGGTCATGAAAAACAAGGAAATAGACAGTAGAGAAAATCAATGAAACTAAGATCTGGTTCTTTGAGAAGATAAATAAAATTGGCAAGCCTTTTCCTAGAATCACCAGAAAAATAATGGAAATGGGCCTCAAGTAAAATTAGAAATGAAAGGAATGTCACAAATGATATCACAGAAATACAAAGGCTCATAAGGGACTACTATGAATAATCAATCATGTGTCAATGAGTTGGATGACCTAGAAGAAAGGAATAGATTTCTAGAAACATACAACCTACCAAGATTGAATCATGATGAAATGGAAAATATGAACAGAAGAATTGAATCAGTAATCAAAAACCTCCCAAAAGTCCAGCTTTATTAGTGAATTCTATCAAACAGTCAAAGAAAAATTATACCAATTCTTCTCAAGCTCTTCCAAAAAAAATGAATTGGAAGGAACTCTTCCAAACTCATTTTATAAACTCAGCCTTGTCCTGATGCCAAAACCAGACAAGGATGCCATGAGAAAATAAAATGACAAACCAATATCCCTGATGAACATAGATGCAAAACCTCATGACATATTAGCAACCAAATTCAACTATATAGTAAAAGAATCATATATCATGATCAAGGAGGATTTATTACTGGGATGCAGGGATAACCCAAAATATACAAATTAATTATACAAAGTATACAAATTAGCCCATATTAACAAAATGGAGGATAAAAATCATAGATCATCCCAATAGATGCAGAAAAAAAACACTTGACAAAATTCAACATTTATTTATGATTTTAAAAAACTCTCAACAAAGTGATTATAGAAGGAATGTACCTCATCATTAAAAAGGCCATACATAACAAACTAACAGCTAACATCATACTCAATGCCAAAAAGCTGCCTTTCAGGAGCAAGACAAAGATGCTCACTCTCACCACTCATATTCAAAATAGTATCAGATGTCCTAGACAGAGCAATTAGGCAAGAAAAAGAGATCAAAAGCATTCAAACTGGAAAGGAAGAAATAAAACTGTCAATATTAGTAGATGACATATTTTATATAGAAAGCCCTAACTACTCCATCAAAAAAAAAAAAAAAAAAAAAAAAAAAAAAAAAAAAAAAAAAAAATTAAAAAAAAAAAAAAAAAAAAAAAAAAAAAAAACTATTAGAACTAATAAATTTAGAAGCTGTGAAATACAAAAAATATGTCACACTTCTATACAATAATAATGAACTATCAGAAAGAAAAATAAAGAAAACAGTCCAATTTACAATTGCATCAAGAAGAATACTGGTGGCACAGTGGATAAGTCGCTGGCCTGTGAACCCAAAGGTTGCTGGTTCAATTCCCCAGCCAGGGCACATAACCAGGTTGCAAGCCAGGTCTGTAGCTGGAGGCAGGTGAAAGGCAACCATACATTGATATATCTCTCCCTCTCTGCCTCTCTCCCTACCCCTCTTTCTAAAAATAATAAATAAAATATTTTTAAAAGAAGAAGAAGAAGGAGAAGAAAATACCTAGGAATAAATTAAACAAAGGAGGTAAAAGACCTCTTTCTTCAATCCTACTAGACAATATTGAAAGAGATTGAAGAAAACATTAAAAAATAGAAGACTATTTCATGCTCTTGAGTAAAAGATTCAATATTGTTAAAATGTCCATTCTACCCAAAGCAATCCCTATCAAAATTCCAATAACGTTTTTTTCAAATAAATAGAACAAATAATTCTAAAACTTGTATGGAACCACAAAAAATTTTTTTGAATAGCCAATAATCTTGAGAAAGAACAAAGCAGAAGGCATCACCCTCCCCAATTTCAAGCTATCTTACAGAGCTATAGTAATTAAAATAGTATGGTATTATCATAAAAACAGATGTTTAGATTAATGGAACAGAAAAGAGAGCCCAGAAATAAACCCATACATATATGACTAACTAATATGTGACAGATGGGCCAAGAATATACAATGGGGAAAGGACAATCTCTTCAATAAATGGTGTTGGGAGACCTAGACAACCACGCGCAAAACAATAAACTGGACCACTATCTTACGCAAAAATTAACTCAAAATTGATTAAAGAATTGAAAAGTAACAAATGAAAACGTAAAACTACTAGAAGAAAACATAGCAATAATTTCCTTGAGATGGGCTTTGGAGATAGTTTGAATCTGAATCCAAAAGCAAAGGCATCAAAAGCAAAAATAAGTGAAATTACATCATACTAAAAGCTTCTTCTGCACAGTGAAAGAAACAATCAGCAAAATGGAAAGGACACCTCCTAACTGAGACAAAATATTTGCAAATCATTTATCTGATAAAGGGCTAATACCCAAACAATCCAATTTTAAAAATGGGCAGAGGACCAGAATAGACATTTTTCTGAAGAAATCGTACAGATAGTCAACAAGTACATAGACAGATGCTCAACATCATTAAAAAATCAGGGAAATGCAAATCAAAACCACAATAAGCTATCACTTTACATTTTTTAGAAGAATTATCAAAAAGACACAAAATAACATGTGTTATTTTGGAGTTGTGGAGAAAAGGGAACCCTTGTGCACTGTTGGTGGGAATATAAATTGGTACAGCCATTATGAAAAACAATATGAAGTTTCCTCAAAAAAAATTAAAAACAGAACCACTATGTGATCCAGCAATTACACTTTTGGGTATTTATCTGGAGAAAATGAAAACACTAATTTGAAAAGCTATTAAACACCCACAGTCATTGCAGCATTATTCACAATAGCCAAGATATGGAAACAACCTAAGTGTTCATCAATAACTGACTGGTATAGACCATATGGTATATATGTGGTCTGTATATACAATGGAATATTATTCAGCCATAAAAAATAATCTAATCTTGCTATTTGCAACAACATGGATGAAACTTGAGTGCATTATGTCAAGTAAACTAACTAGGATAGATAAAGATAAATACCATTTGTTCTTTCTTATATGTGGGATGTTAATATCCACAGCCCACAAAAATACAAGTTCATAGAGAAGAAATTGGTGGGTGCCAAAGGTAGGGTTTAGGAGTACAAGAAATGGGGGAAAACGCTGTAACTTTACAATTTTTAAAAGATGTGCATTTAATTGCAACTGCTTTTTATTAATTAGAAAATTAACCACAATGTAACATTTATGTCAGGAGTCAAGAATGTAAAATTTGTGAATAATTGCTCACACTTTAAAAAGTATTTATTTACTTACAAGGTTAGGACATTGGTCACTACTAAAAATTGAAAAGTGGCTTGCATTTTCTCACAATTTTCTATTAAGAAAAAACATCATGTAAAACAAGGAAGGACTGAAAAACCATCACAGATTAGAAACTGAGAAGACAATTAAGTGGATATGGGACCCTGCTTTGGTCCTGGAACAGAGCAAGATCCGCAGCAGAAAAATCAGTAGATTTTCAATATCGTCTGTCATTTACTGAATAGTGTTGCATTAATGTTCGTTTTTCAGTTTTGATAAAAGTACCACAGTTACAGATGTTAACACTAAAGGAAAATGGATGAAAGGTATGTATAAAATACCCTGTACTATCTTTACAACCCTTCTGTAAATCTGAAATTATTGCAAAATAAAAAAACAATTTTGAAAAAGGCAAATGCTGCAATACCAGGGGCGTTGTCTTCTTTTTCACTGCTGTGTTTCTAATACTCAGAATGGTAATAGAAGCTCTATAAATAGTCAATAAATAAATAAGATGAGTACTTTATCAACTCGATAAAGACAGCTTAAAATAAACATAACAAATAAAGAGTTTGCCAAGTGCAAAGTGCTTTGCAAGTAGCTCTTTACAAATATAAAGGAGTATCATTATTATCCCATTTTGATTTTTAAAAGGGGGAAAGACTGCCCATCTCCTGGAGCATAGCTGCAAAAAGTGCATCTTAGAAGCCACTGTATGTGATTGGGCCATTGCTGGGCATCACCTGCAGCCAACCATGTTCATAAAGATTTCCCAACTCAAAGGCTGTGAAACAAGAGAAACTGCATGTAAAAGTAAAAACCAAAAAATCGTTATCATTGTGACATCTTCCTCATGTGGGTTCATTAAAAATGTGTGGGATACTCCTCCTACTCCACAGCCGATGATCATTCTGAAAATACCTGCCAAAGACAAGGGCAAGACTCGTCTTTCTGAAGAGTTGAAAGTGAAAGCAGATCACATCCCCTCCCAGCCACCCCCCAGCCGCAAATGCTGGCTGCTCTATGAAAGGTGTCCTTAGAACACTCCAGCAGAAGACAGTCCATTGAGGAACAGTCTTGGCTTCTGGAAATGCATGCTCTCCTCCCCGCCAAAAAGTGAGGGTGGGAGCACCAGGGAGAAGGGTGAAGAGGCTTAGGCAATAGCTGAAGAAGGGACACATTGAGACCAGGCTACAATTGACACATGTCACACACCCATGACACCCATCCGTCCACACACCCACTGTATATTCAACCAAAAGCCAGGCGGTGAATGCAACTGATAGACCACTACCTGAGAACCTGGACTCCAATCTCACCAAATGGTTTCCTAAATGTGGGTGACTCATTTCTTCTTTCTGGACCTTTCATCTGTCAAGTGAGAGCAGTTCTCTGGAAAATCTCTGTCTTTTTCTGGCTCATTCCTGGGACATACTAAATATTTCTCAGTACTCTGCGCTATGCTTGTCATTGTAGGGGAACAGAATATGTATAGGATATGCTTCGTGCTTTCCAAGAGTTACCAGTATAGTCAGGGGGAAAAGTAGGCATACATTGGAAAGTTAAGTAACATCCTAAGGCACTAGATGTTTGCAAGGGCACAAATAAGCCTATTGAATTATTTTCCAAGGATGCCAGGGTGTTTCCTGGAGTAATCTAGAATAACCTCTTATATGAAGTGGGACTTGTGCTGGACCTCACAGGATGCACCAGAGTTACATAGGCAGAAACCAAAAGAGGAGTTTTCCAGCCCCTTCTCAGCAAAGATGTTCCTTTGCATCTTGGGGCCTTTGCATAGCAGTTCACTCAAATCCTCCCGGCTTGCCTGTTTGCCTGTCCAGTTTTGCTTCTCTTTCAAGATGTATTTCAGATGCTAACCTCATCCCTGAAAACTTCTCTGTGCCACACCAGCATTACCACTGCCACTCCAGGACAAGGCCCATGGCACCCTGAGGCTCCCACAGGTGTGTAAGTGTGTCCTTCCTGCACATCACATATTGTTTACACTCAGAGCATTTTTCCATCCCCTAGATTGTTCAAGGTCCCTGTCTTTGTTATCTCTCTCCAGCGAAGGACACAGTGCCCAGCACAAGGTAGGCGCTGTAGAATGAATGAATGAATGCACACATGAAGAAAGACTGTAGAAACAAGCTCTGAACCAGGTATAGCTGACCATCAGCATCTTCCTTCAACTCGAACGTGAGGGACAGGCATGCAGGATGAACAGAGAGAAAAAGCAGAGAAAGTCCAAGGGTAAAAGGATCCATCTCAATGAGTGAACATACACTCTTCGGTGCTGGGGAAGGGGAGAGAAACCGAACGTCATCCGTCATCTATCAGCCAGCGAGCGCCTAGGGGATACCTCCCAGGGCCAGCTCCCACCTGCATGGACACCCCCAGGAGGGCTGCACTTCCGGCCTTGCCATGGAGAGGGCTCCTGAAGAAGAACCCCCTCGTCTTGTTGATATGCCGGACTAAACAGCGGTGTTCATGGCCCTCCCTGGAAAGCATGGCTCATGCTGATCAAAGTTGACATTTAGTGAAGCTCAAAAATAGGAAGATGTGCATTCGATTCAAGTTTAAGCCAGAGCAGTGGGAAACCCAAGTAACTAGGCTCATTGCTTTCCTGTGTGGGCTATTCAAAAGCTCATTTCAAAAGGCCTCCGGCATCTTTGGCCTGTCCAGGCAGGACACTGCTGGCCACATGTGTCCTGTCCCAGGCAGAAGTCACTGATCGCTCCTTGGAGCAGGGTGTTTGGAGACCAGGAAACTGAGAATCAAGTTGCATTCCTGCCACTTACTATGTAAAGAACTCCATGTTTGAGTCTCAGCATGACCATTTGTGAAATGGGATATCACTCCTTCCTTGCTGGTTTGTCGTGAGGATCCGAGATGATTAACAGAGCTGCTGTCACCAGTGCTGGCTTCTGGCAGGCACTCAACAGTGGCTATTCCTAAGCCCTTTATCTTTGAATAGTACTTACTGAGTCACCAATAGGCTTACACCAATGCACTGGGCACTGGGGAGGCACAGAGCTGTTCAACAGGAATTTCATGGAGGGGATGCAATTTTCTCTGTCTTCAGGGATGGGTATGATTTACTTTCATTCTCAAATGGAGAAGGGACATACCAGGTGGGGCAAAAGTAGGTCTACAGTTATTCCTATGGAAAATAATACAATAATTCATAAATAATAATACAAGAATAAACTGTGTTTCGTGTACTCACGACTGCAGACCTACTTTTGCCCCACCCTGTATTCTCTCTGACATTCTCATTTCAATGGCGAACTTTCATTCTTTGAGACAGCCAGTAGTTGTTTTTCTGCATTGCGCACGTCATAATAACACATATTCTGGGAAAACAAAAAGAAAGAGAAATTTACCCACGATCCTTCACCCCAACACTTCAAACGGGTTTTGATTTCCCAGGTTCAGGCTGAGTGAGATTTCATTAGGCCAGGACAGAAGTGGGGGATGGTGTTTAATTCAGACATAGTGGGCTTTTATACCTTATCCAAAAAGTAGGGATATTATCCCATCCTACAGGTCATTGGCAGTGGCTGCTGTTGGCGGAGAAAACCTTATTCCCAATGTTCATGTTACTTAAAAGTGCATACCCTGACCAGATCCTCCTGAGTTGATATATGGAAAGCAACTTCCTGAAGTAGAAAGTAGGCTAGGCAGGCCCAGAGAATCTCAACCCGTCTCCCAGCCCAGGATGGCCTTTATTATGACAGTAGTCTTTCACAATATGTCCATCACAGAAGGCATGAGAGTGGGAGTTCCTGCCGCTCAGCAAGGACAACAGTACAAACCAAACTTACTGGAAGCTCTTTCTTTTCATTTAGCGCGGCTGTTCACAAAATCTCCCACCCTTCTGAATTCCACCGCCAAAACCTCATTCCTCCCCAGCCCCTTCAAAATTCCCAACTCCTCGGCCGCCTCATGCTCCTGGACGCTACTCGCCAGGCCTCCCATCTGCACAGCTGTGTCCCAGGCTCCCAAAGGCCCGTGGCACTGTTGGGAGCCAGGATTCGGAGCAGGGGCTGTTGGGGTGGTTGGCTTCTCACGCAAGTGCCCTACCGGCACCCAGGCAACACCGGCTGGCTGCCTGCAGTGGGGCCCAGCTAACAAGTGCCAGGCTTTTTATCTGTACTTAGAAATGCGAAGACAGGTGCGGGACAGGGGACAGAGGGGGAAAACAGCCTCATAGTCAAAACGCAGATAGCATTGTACCAGCACCCTCGGCAGACATAAAAGGTCCTGATTTCAACAAAAGATAAAAGGGTCAGCAAGCACCCTGTCTGAATGGCAAGTAGGCTAAAATAAATAAATAGATAAATAAGATTTCAGTTCGATCCTGCTTCTCTCACATCAAAGAGAAGATGGACTGAGTTTCAGCCAAGTTCCCCAGAGACCTAACGTACAGGGGTGGGCAAAAGTAGGGTTCCAGATGTGAATAAGGGAGACATGGAGTTTATTCTTGGATTATTATTTATGAGTTATTGTATTATTTTCCACAGGAACAACTGTAGACCTGCTTTTGCCCCACCCTATATATGAGTGTGTGCATGTGTGTGTGTGTGTGTACATATATACATGTACACTGTGTGTATGGGTATAATTATTTGGAATTATGACTAGTTACTTCTCTGAATCACAGGCTTGCTCAGGAGATGTGACATGTTCAGTCCTACATGGTCCCTCCAGGCAACATGCTTGCCCCACACACACACACACCACATCCCAGGCACCATTAGCACTCACTGTCCTTTCAAGGCCTTGGCGCTGAACCACAGTCCCTCTGTCTGATTCCATCTTGCTCTTGAACCTCTTGGCCTCAATTCCATGGCTCATCTTCCAACTTCATCTCTTGCTTCCACCCTTGGACTTGACCCTTGGTACCAATTTTTCAGCCATGATCCTGGTCCTCCTTGTCACAATTCAGGTTCTTCCACCCATGACATGCTCCGGGCTAGTTTGAATAAATACATGCCCAACTTTAACTGTTTGATAGGCAAGTTACTCCACTGACCTAGTCCTCCAAGTAGGAGGTGGGTGCCATCTTGAAAAGGTCGATGATAAAATTGAGTTACTATTGTTAGTCTAATTATATTTTTTGCCAGTCAGCTAGCCACTCTCTTTGTCTCAACAGGAGAGGAGCTAAGTTAAATCAGGGGCCTGATTGTGTAGCTGGTGGTATTAGGCCGAGTCGGGTGGGCATCACCAGTTTGTTATTAAGCAGATCTATGATTGAGACGTAACTGATGTAACCAAGGGAGAAAGCATCAAACTGAGAATCAAGACAAATCGGTTTCAATCCCAGCTCTACCAGTGACCATGTGGCCTTGGGCAAGTCACTTCCTGATCCAATTTTCCAATCGTAAAATGAAGGAATTAGGCCACATGATTACCAAGATACCCTCCAGCTTTAATATGCTTTGATTTTTTTTTTTTTCTTTCTGAGATTCCAGTTTCTCATTTGGAAAAAAGTGATGTCTAGTTCAAACTTCCTCCCAGGGCTATTGTGAGTGTCAAATAAGAAAATGTATGAAAGTTCACAGAATGCTGTTAATTTTTGTAAGGGGATAGAGAGATGGGAGGCTCTAAAACCAACACAGCCTAAGGTTTAGTGGAGTTACTTATATGAACTGGGACTGGTACTATGCATCCCTTTTCTTCATCTCTTCAATAAAATTTAAACCATACAAAATAGATCTGGATTAAAAGAATACCCACATCTGTCCTGCTGAAAAGATGCCTGTTAGAGGTAAAATGCTACCTACCCATAAAGTTGGAATGGATCTTGACGTTGGAGCAGAAAGTTGGATGGATGGAACCAGGCCCAATCACAGAAGGGGTTGGGGGGAGAATGAGTGAAAGCAAACGTTTGTATATGCCTACCGTATTCTGATCACTCTGGATATATTATTATTAGTTCAGGCTTTGCAATAATGCTGTGAAGGCATAACTGGTTAAAGTTATTATTGTTATTGTTATAAATATTAGTATTATAATCATCTCAATGATGGAAAACCAGGGCTCAGAAATCATGTGCTTATTATATTCCAGTGCTGACAACAAAATTCCATCCTGTCTGGTTTCAAAGCCCACTTCACTTCATCCTTAAAAAGTCTGGGAAACCCAAGTTCATTCCCATCTGCACATCCTTAACCCCTTAAACTGGGAAGGAAAGATGCCTGCTGATGATGGGTCTTAACACATTGTTGACCAGCAATTTTTATACAAAAGCTAATGCAAGTGCAAGCATGAGTCAGCTCGTTGTCGGTCAGTGTTTGGGCTTGAAAACATGAGATTTTTTCTTGACTGGTCAACAATGTGTTAACCTCTCCTGGAAGCAGTTCTCTTTCCCCATTAGAAACAGGCAAAAAACACTGAGACCCGTTGTGTCCCAATCCTATATTAAGTGCTAGAGCCACAGGGGTAAACAACATGAACCTTGCCTTCAAATCCCCAGTGACTCAACTTTCCAGTCTACTTTTTGGTGACAGGTGGACTTCAGATGTCACCTGCATTCAGTGGTGAGTGATGTAGCTCTCGCACAAGTTTTATGAGGACCAGTTGGAAAGAAACAGAGGGGAAGCCATCTGGGAGTCTAAAATTTCTTGTGTCCATGCCTTCATTTGCAGGCAGTGTCGTGCATCATTTATGTGGGGGTGGGGGGTTCTGGTGGCATTTATTTTATTCAAATCCCATTTATCCTGGACTTCTCCCAGGGCCATGTGAGATTTTATGATTCATCAGGTCTCTTTTTCTCCACGATGTAATTTTTGCTCACCGGATGACCTGTGATGTGCTCAGATGAGCTCTCAGAAGAGAATAAGAGGCTGGGAAAAGGTGTGATCATTTGGGGGAGGTGCCCACTGTTTCCAGTTTACAAGGTCATGGAATAAAAGGAGGTACTGAAGACTTCCTCACTGAAATAGGTTTCCGCAGATGGCAGCAGCCTATGTTATGTCATAGATTATTCAGGCAACCCTGTAATTCATTTCTCCATGCCTGCATCCTACTTCAGGCCTCCTTGCCTGCAAAATCAAGGCTTGAGAGACCACCAGTTGCTGAGCAAGGGCTGAGCCCACCATGAACCTGGTGAACCTTGGACTTTCTGTCAAATGCAAAACCAGTTCTTCAGTAGCAGGCCTTAAGGGAAAGGATTTTGCTTGAAATTCTTTGATGGAAGCTGACAGCTCAATGGGTGAGACCAGTGTATGCTTCAATAACTCCCTTACATAGGGGTAGTAAGGAGGGAGCTGTGCTAAGGGAGGCAAAATGAGGTTCCCAAGTTCATCCAGTAAGTGGTGAGATAGTACTTAAACCATGTTTAAGTACACATCTGAGAGGTAGCCCTGCTGTTTATTCCAACCAAGTCCAATCCTAGAGACCTGAGGACGAAGGGTAGGAGGGGACAGAGAAAGGAGCCAAGGGATGGACAGCTTGATGTTTTTGTTATTTTTTCCTATTTTCCCCCTCTGAATAAATGTCACCAAAGTCAGCAGGGTGGGGCTGTGAACATATAAAATACTTTTTGGCATAATTTCTTACACCAGATGCACTTTTTCTCCCCAAAATACAGAAATCCATTTCCCCAATCTAGTCACCTCCAGGCTAGGGACTCTCACCTCGCCAACCAAATTCCCTTGAAAAAGATTCAAGGACTATAATGTGTCATTCAGTATTATTTTCTGAATCAAATCTGGAATGAGAGCCCCTGAGGGAGGTGACCTAGGGAACTTTTCCCAGGTGGGAAACAGAAAATGCAGCCATTTCTACATTGTTTTGGTATAGTATTTACTGACTTGGGAAAACTAACCCAAAATTCTGAATGAAACTGCTTGGAAACTATCAAAAAAACTGTATTAACCTTTCCCCCAATTATGTGTTCTTCACCCTACAATAAACCAGAATGTGAGAATATGAAACTAAAAGAACTATGATTATTGAAAAACAACAGCTCTTACAAAATAGTGATAATTTGAGGGGACTCTTATGTTGACAAACTGTTTTATTATTATTATTATTATTCTCTGGGAAATGAGCACCTGTTAAGCCAGGATCACAAATCTGGGAAGGAATCATGAGTTCTCATTTCTTCTTACCCATTGTCTTCTCAGGCCACTAATTGAATCTTTCCCATGTAGATGTAGATGGAAATCTACTTTCTATAAATGTCCTTCTTCTATAGACTCTTTCTCCATTTGAGCACAGTCTTGATTACACCTAAACTAAGCTCTCCCGTCACCATTGAAGTGCGTTTTCTTTTCTTTTCTTTTTAAGATGTTATTATATTCAGAGAGAGGGGAAGGGAGAGAGGGAAAGAGACATCAATGTATGGTTGCCGTTCACCTGCCTCCAGCTATGGACTTGGCTGGAGACCTGGCTTGCAACCTGGTTATTTGCCCTGGCTGGGGAATCAAACCAGCGACCTTTGAGTTCCCAGGCTGGTACCTTATCCACTGTGCCACCAGCCAGGGCAGAGTGCATTTTCTTAATGAGGATATGAATTGTCTTTTCAATTATATCTTGTATCTTTGAAGCAATAGAGTCTCCACTGGTACACCTCAGACTCTACTCATTTCATCCAGGACTCTGAGAAGGTCCAACATTGTAAAATAACCATGATGATGAAGATCCCAACCCACTTCCCAAAGAACTCAAGAGGGAAGAAGGGAATTTGTTTGTTCTAAGGAAAGTCACAATACTTGTTCCTATACATATGTTACCTCACAACCCTGTGAGAATATATCTGTTATCATCCCTGTTTTACATGTGAGGAACATAAGCAGATATATAATAACTTACCCAGAATTACACAAATTGCAAATGATGGTAGTTAAGCCCAGTTTTCTCTGATTGCAAAATCTCTATCCATTCCACTGTGGGACTCTGCCCCTTTGAGACAGAGACAGATAGTAACACACAGTATCACACCCCTCCACTCACACTCACAAGGGGCCTGAAGTAAACTTTGTGGGTGCTTCAGAGACTGTTGTCATTGCACAGATACACATAATATGCAGAGAGGAAGAGAGAAAGACAGGCATCTCTCTCCTTAGAAACACCATGGGTCTCTCTACTAGAACACTCAAGTGTTTCTTATTTATAAGCAGCAGAAAGCCAGTCAAACTAATTGAAGAGTTAAACTAAGTTTTTGAAACAATAGTAGGTAACTCGTAGACTCAAGGGCCACAGAAAGTCAGGCATGTCATCATGTCAGCACCAAGGATCTCAAGACTTACTCTTTTTCAGTACTGTCATCAGGTTGATTTGCCTGCTATCATCTCGCATCCAATTTTACTCCACTTACAATTCAGATTACTGGGAGAGATTGAATCTGGCCTAATTGGTGAGATCATGGACCCATCCTAGAGCAGGGTACCAAGATCATCAAGTCCCCAGTGGCCACAGGGAATGAGGTAAAGACCATTTTCCAAAGAGAAAGAAGGATGTTGTTACCAAGAGGAAGGGGAATAGATAGATTCCAGGCAAGATAACAAAAAATACTTACTGCTCACACTGTGCCTAGTGGTCAGGGAATCTAAGTGTTTGGTTTAAATGATCGTTTGGGAGCTATCTTCAGCAAAAGATATAGAATTGAAAATTATACTTTTTCAGACCCTACCCTTCCCATGAGTTAGCATCATTGATGTCCTCAGGTGCTTCCCCCTTGTCCCCATCTTTGATAGGTTTAGTCAATACAGGATTCTAATTGTCCTCTTACAACTGCTTGTTCCCTCACTTTGGTCATGACCAAGTCAAGAAATGGCCAAACAGAGGCTCTTACCTCCTTCTGGCCATACCTGAAGTCCAGTCTATTGGTCAATGACAACAGGAACAATGTTCAGACCATTTGATGAGTATACCAAGTTACTTTGAGTGCCAGCTCCCAACTTCTCAACAACTCTAACATTGGAAAATGCTAAAAAAAAAAAGTAGGAAATCCCTTTTTGGAGAAGTCACCCAGTTGGACAACTGAAGTCCTTGTGTTTTCAAATAATTAAAACACTGCCTCGGATTTATTGTTTGGCTGAGTCCTGCAATGACCTTCTGTCCTGGACCCATGAACAGCTGCCCAGCAGGGATAGGAAAAGAGAGTCTGTGGAGGCCAAGAGAGATCGCTAGACAGCTGGAACACTAGCCTACAGCACTATGTCCTAGCCTAACAAGTATGTTGGTTTTCCTTTTGCTTTCTTGGCAGCTGGTAGGTCGTGTTAGTTTTTGGCAAACCCCAAAAAAGAAGAAGTCAACCCACACTTTCTGAGAGGGAATAGCAAGTGTTGTGCGTAGAGACCTTGCAAATGGCCAGCATATGGGAAACTCCTTCCTGTTTGGCTTGCAACTCGCACTTTCTCTACTTCAGCGTTCAGAGCCTGAACTGCAAACTATGTTGGGAAATTTAAAAGAAAAAAAAATGAGATGCTCATTCTAGAGCTGCCTCGCTATATGAAACAGCACCATTTCTTAAGGTGTGTTCTATATATCAATATCAATCCACGGTGCCTATTGGCTTACATCATGGTTCCAGTATCACTTTCTCTATAAAATACATTTTTATTATTAGAGGCTTCCAACCC
Source organism: Noctilio leporinus (assembly GCA_004026585.1). Taxonomy (NCBI): domain Eukaryota; kingdom Metazoa; phylum Chordata; class Mammalia; order Chiroptera; family Noctilionidae; genus Noctilio; species Noctilio leporinus. The sequence goes on from PVIW01000073.1 coordinate 31,583, forward strand.
TTTAGCTTTAAATGTTTCTATTTCTGATCTCCAGCCTCCCTGCCAAATGAACACATTTTAAGAGAAAAAGCCAAAATACTAAGCATTTCCATGTGCCATTTCTCTTAATCCTCATCGGAGCCCTGAGAAGTTGTATTTTTCCTGTTTTAAAGACTGGACAACTGAGGTTCAAAGCCACATACTTCATGAGAAGCTATACTAAGGCATCAACTACTGTGTCCTGATGAACTGAACCTCAAGTAGCTATTATTGTCTCATCTCCAATGAGTGATTATGAAATGTTTGGAAAGGGTATAACAACAGCTCTTTCTCCCCTTGATGCTCATCATTCATTTAACACACATTTGTTGACTAACTAACTCATGAATATGTTCCGAGGTGAACAAGATAGGGTCTGGAGCCTGGAATAGCTCATACTTCAGACTGGGCTCATCCATCAAAGGTACGTTCAGTGCTGCCCTTACCTAAGATCATCCAATGATCTCTATGAGGCAGAAGTCCTTGATCCAGTAGCCACCCCGCCCAGACACCATCTGGTGGCAGCTGTACCCATTCCCCAGGAGCTGTGACTTTGTCATTGCCCACCTGACAGCTGCCCTTTACCCTGGGGAATTGCCTCCAGCTATGCCTGGAGACCATGCCTGAAACACTCTCACCGACCCTCAGCAGAAGCCCAGACAATGATGGATATTTACAGGAGTGGGGCAGGGTGGGGCATAATGGGTTGACCTCCTTGCCCCAGGTGGGACCAAGTTTACTGTGTAATCTGTAGCCCAGTGATTCCCTAAGGGTTCAAACCGAAGCAATCTTCAGCCGAGTCAACATCCTTGCCTAGATGGTTGCTCTTGCTCTGTCCTTTTTCCTTCTGTCTGGAGAACACACCCTCAATAAATCACTTGAACTGGACTCTCCATCTCAGGATTTGCTAAGGGAATTGAACCAAAGATGAATAGTGTGACTTTATTTTATAGCAAAAGAGTTACTATACTGTATCGAGATCTTCGAAAGGGATTCTGTATACCTTTTGCACTCATTCAGGTTGGGGGTTCTAAAACTAAACAATCATGGCAAATTTGTATGGTTTTATTTATGTTGAGGGTAAAACACCATGGCCTCGTAATATCGGGAATATTTTAAAAGCCACATGGGCACTGCCAGTTTCCCGATAGTCGTATCTCTACACCAGTTCTTCATGAGAACCTCACGTTGCTTTTTTTTTTTTTTTTTTTTTTTGACTTTTTGCTTTTAAGTAATGGTGTTACATCTGAGCTGCATTGAAAATTAATGCACTGCCTGGTCATTTCCACAGACCTTCAGTGAGGTTGGCGTTGTACTTGTTGGATAATTATCCGTTTTCTTGAAAAATCTAAGCATCTTTTTATACATTGAGATTTCCCCTTGCAGGTTTAACTTCAAGTTTACCAAACGTTAACTTCAGTGTTGAAACTTCTACAGGTGTTGATTGATCCTAATCAGTATTTTCTGCTACCCTAAATTGAAGGCTTTCTCTCAAAGACTATTGTCAGTGAAGCAAAAAATAAATAAAAGCAAAATGTTGCTTAGTCCTTGGCATAATTTAACACACATTTAGTTCAGCCCATAATTGCGTGAACTTCAGGAGGACAGAATGGCACCAATTTCTGTTTCTTTTGAAGTGGGAGAGGCAGGCACAGGGCGCAGATTCGTACCACATCTCACCAGCTCCTGGACTTCAAACCAAAGCGCTTTGAGGTTTGGCAGGTTTCCCTCTTCGTGGAAACTCTGTGGGGGGATGTTTCGCAGGGACACCTGCCATCCAGAGAAAGCAATTTTCTCTTTCAACAGCTCTTCTTATCCCAGAAAAGCAAACATTCACCCCTACCCCTCATTTCCTATAGTAACACCCCCAGCAAATGCAAACCTAAGCCTAGGACAGAAACTGCCGGCCACTGAAGAGGTCATTCTGCTGGTGAGGAGGATGGAAGCTAGATTTCTGCTTTCCAGGTGTTCAGACAACCCTGGGTTGTCTTTATCAGCCCTTTAGGGCACTCCCTCCGCTGCCCCGGAGGGACTGAGGGCACAGGCAAGTCAAAATAGCTCTGGGGAGCCCCTCAGGCCAGCAGGTGTCTGAGATGGGGCCCCAAAGACCACTCCCCAACTCGGGTTTCTGAGGACCCGTGTTCCTGTTGCCCTCGCAAAAGATTTTCTGGCAAGCTGCCACGTGTCTCTCCTGAGACAATGCTGTTCTCGTTGCTTCTGTTCAGCACAAAATAATGTATTATGGATATTGCATTTTTTTTTTTCCTCTGCTAAGGAAATGTCGGCTGCTCAACTAGATCAAACTGCTCTCCAGTTCTTCAGTGCTGAGTCATTTTAATTATTGAACTTCTCTCCCTGGAAAGGACTCCCTGGGTTGTTTGCTGAGAAACTGGCAGTTTTAACACAGTTTGGAAACTTTTCGTAGATGGATCATCCCAGGAAAACAGGCGGCTGATCACTGGAGAAATTCTACAGTTCAGATCTGTTTGCTGTTTGATGACCCTGAAGGAGTGGCTGTGTGGGGCTTCCTCCCTACCATCCTCCCCATCCTCCCTGCCACCCTGGCTTCCTCTGCATGTAGCCAAAAACCCTCTTTTCCTATGCCCTTCAGGGGTGTAGTTCGTTTTAGACCTATGGCAAGTTTACCTGTTCCCTTTGGCCAATATAATCCCTGCCTTCTTCTCCAATTCTTCATCTGACCTTCCTCTGCCTCAGTCCCTCCCTTCTCACCATATCCACCTTCTTTCTACTTTGGGAACACTCTAGCTCAGGGCCTTTGCACATGCTATCTGGTAAGTTTTTCTTCTAGTCTACAAATTACCAGGTTGTGATTCGCAACCTTGGTGACATATTAGAATAACCGTAGGCCTCATCTCTAGAAACTCATTAAATTAGAACCTCTTGCGGTAACATTCATCATTCATCTTTCCTAAAAGCTCCCAGTAAACCATTACCTTGTATCTTCATTTAGGTCCCTGTGCTAATTAGCATCCCTTCTTTAAAAAGAATTCCCTAACCAACCCACCTAAAGTAGCCTGAACAATGACCCCCAGAACTCTGCACCTCTCACTGATTTTATTTTCTTCATAATCCTATCATATTGAAAGTTATCTTTTCTATTTTTTTGTTTCTTAATTTACTGTCCATCTCCTCTACTATCATTCAAGCTCTACGAAGGCAGGGATCTTGTTGACTTCTGTATCTTTAGGACATATTCTAATATTATTAATACATAGTAGGCACCCAAATATATATTTACTGGATGAATGAGTTAGTGAATGAATGGGTTGAATGAGTGAGTAAATAAGCCAATGAGCGAATGTCTATAACCACAACATCATGAGTCGTATATCAGTATTGGAAGTTCTGTAAGACTCTAAGTTTTTAACATCCTCCCCTATGTGGTCCACCCCTGGCCATCACCAGCAAGTCAGTCTTTACCATCCTGTACCTGTGCCCGCCCCACCCCATTGCCAAGGCACATAAAGGCATCAAAATTCCTCTGTTCCCATCCCATCCTGTTTCCTCTACCTCCCACCTAGGCTCCCCAAAGGACCATTAAGGTAATCCTCATCTTCAGTAGAATCCAGTTGGAATAACTATAGGAGACCCCTTGTGCTCACCGAAGCAGTGAGCCGTGATCATGTGTCTTGTGATTCTCTGCTACTCGTGGTGCATTTTCTGCTCATCCCCCACTCCCAGGTCTTTCCTGGGTTGAAACCTTGCTTTCAATATTCCCATAAGCATCTTACCCTAGCAAGAGTTTTTATCATCCATCTCCCAATGCTTGTTCTTTGAGCTATACATGTCCCAACATGAATAGACCTGATGTGCTTTTCTGGGCACCACCATCACCATTGACTTCTTCTTCATAGCTGCCTCCAGTTTCCTTATAAAAATGAACCTGCTATTCTCCAAAACAAGAAGAATGGCCAGCCCTAATGTGGGCCTGCCAGTCTTCCAGAAAGAATTCTGTTTTTCAACTTAAGGATAAGAGCATCTCCTTCCTTCCATGGCCAGTAAGCATACTACTGCCTGGTGACCAAGATGGTAAGCATCAGACTGCTGCTTCTTACCTGTCAGCTATTTATGCACATCAGTACATGTGCTTCTGCCTCAGAGAACTAAGAAATAGTCCTGGTGACCTGAGAGAATGAACTCACCTTTATAATGTAAGCAGCTAAATATTTATACCATATCAGAGTCAGACTCATTCTCTACTCTTGTGAAAATATGTCACAGTGCCTGACACTTGCACTGTGGTCTAGGATAGACTCTGCAGGTCCAAGAATTCAGAAACTTGATTGCAGTAGGGTCCTCCTGTAAAGAAGAAGCTCAGGGAGCTTGACACGCTCCCAGATTAAGTATATACAGGAGGCATCCATAGTCTTAAGAATTGGGCTGGCCATTCATTCATTCAGTTGGTCTTCATATAACATGGAACAAAAAAAAAGGAATAAAAGCTCCTTATAATGGAACTGCATGAAGAAAACAGACAATAGACAAATGTGTAACATAGTCATCAGCCCTGGCTGGTGGCACAGTGGATAAGGCACTAGCCTGTGAACCCAAAGGTTGCTGGTTCGATTCCCAGCCAGGGCACATAACCAGGTTGCAAGCCAGGTCCTCAGCCAAGTCCGTAGCTGGAGGCAGGTGAAATGCAACCATACATTGACCCCTCTCTCTCTCTCTCTCTCTCTCTCTCTCTCTCTCTCTCTCTCTCTCTCTCTCCTCTCCTCTCCTCTCCTCTCCTCTCCTCTCCTCTCCTCTCCTCTCCCTTCCCCCCTCTCTAAAAATAATAAATAAAATCTTTGAAATAGTCATCAAACGGTGACCTGTGCAATGGGAAAAATAAAAATAAAGTAGGAAATGGATGATAGGAAAAAGTGCTTGGAATGGTGTGGGATTGATTCATGAATTAAGTGGACAGGGAAGGCCTTGCTGAGAACATAAATGTGAACAAAGACCCAAAGGAGAATGGAGGGCAGCTTGCAGGTCTCCAGATGGAGAGGCTTCCAGGTTGGAAGATGGGAAGGTGCCTGGTGTGGCAAGGAGGGCACTGTAGCAGGAAACAGTGTGAGGGGAGAGTGGGGAGGACCAGAAAGAAGGGCTGGGGCCAGTCATGAAAGTTGCGGATAGTGCAGTCTGGATTTGGGTTTCATTCTAAGTGTGATGGGGGCAGGAGAGATCTGCAAGCGGAAGAGTGGCAGCATCCAAGTTAGATTTTAACAGGCTTGTTGTGGCTCTTGAGCCAGGAAAAGACAGTAAGAGGTACTGGCAGAGGCATGGAGACCAGTTCGGAGGCCACTGCAGTCATCTGGGTAAGAGATGCTGGCAGCTTAGGCCAGTGCAAGAGGAGAGAAAGAGTTGGACTCTGGTTACGTGTTGGAAGTGGAGCCAACTCACAGCGAATGGACTTGGTGCGCTGTGAAGAGGGGAGGAGTCAAGGTTTAGGGCATGAAGGGGAGCAGTTCCTGCAGGAGCCCATTTCTGGCAAATGGGGCCCCTCAGGAATCAAATGCCAACCCGATAGATCCAGAGGTGGGCACAGAATCACAACGAAGGGAGTAACTGCTAACCGCTTTCAGGTACAGAGTACCAAGTTCTCACCAGGTACTCAGCCTATGTGACTCCATTTCCTCATCCAACAGCCAGTGACGAACATGCCATTGTCCTCACCGGTGGGGACATGGAGGTTTGGAGCAACCTGCCCAGGCCAGCTAGCTTCCAGACTCATCCTCCCAGCCACTGTGCTTGCTGCCCAGAGTCACAGGCAAAATAGTTTTTAACTAAGTTTAACAAAATGATGAATGGCTCATCTTCCTCTAAGGGTTTTTAAAGTAGAAAATCCATTTTCTAGACTAAGAACACCCCCTGCTTTGTCCAGTGGTGGAAACTCCTGGTCATATTCTGACTCTCTGTCTCTCTATGAACATCCTTTTCTGCCCTCTGCCAGCAACTCAGCGGTGGCTTCGTAGCCGGTGATGTTTCAGGGCTTCAGAATCACAGTGGATGGTACATCCCTTTTGTTCCGGGGAGTTCTCTCCCTTGAGATTTGAGAGACACCTTTAATCATTTGTTGGAATCTGGACAGTGATTGCTCTTATCTGCCCCAAATTTGCAACCTATGGGTGGCTTTCCATTGAGGCAAATTTTTTTCAGGTGAATTAACCCAATGTGGATACCGTGCCCTGGCCTGATTTCCAAGTGTGGGGGAATTGTTATTGGTCAGCCAATGACACTGACTGTATTCTCGTCATTGTTCAGAAAGAGAAAGAAAAAAAGAGGGGTATGGAGCGCCCTCTATGTATGAGACACTGTCAGGAAGTGCAGCTGTGAGAAAACTAGACACAGTTCCGACTCTGGTGAGGCTGGTAGACTGATGGGGGAGCAAAATATTACACCAAGGAATGCCTTTGTTAGGGTTTAGGGTATAGTAGGCTTGCCTGGGTCCTAAAGGGAAGAAACATGGTTCTATGTGTATATATAACAAAGGAGTCAGGCCTTGTCTGGGGGGAAGGGAAAGTGTCCCTGAAAAATTGGTGGGTAGGCTGCTCACTAAAGGATGAGTGACCCTCCCTGGGTAGAGGATAGGGAAAAACAAGTGATCCAGAAAGAGGCCTTGTTACAATAGGAACTATAATGACTTCCTTAAGGGGCAAAGAAGGCAAGTCAAGGCTAGACGCAAAATGAGATGCAGAGTTAGGAAAAACCACAAATACCTCTCTAAGTAGTTCATCTCTAATCTAAGAGGGACAGAAATCCACCCTTTGAGGATGAGTGAAAAGAGGAACATGATAGATGTGCTATAGAAAGGACCACTTGGCGTATAGGAGATAGACAGGAGGGAGGGACAAGGTGGACAGAGGCAACCCGTTACTACATTATTACAGTTTCTGCAGTCACAGGCTGATCCATTTTACACTGACTTTGCCTGGACATAGAATCTTAGCATGTCTGACTTGGAAGCAATCTCACCATTTCACAAGTCCAGCTGCGTAATTTGATGGATGTAAAAACTGGCCTTGAGAGAAGTGACTTGCCCAAGATCACATGGCCACAGAGTCAGCACTCAAATGTAGGTCTTCTTACTTGGAGCCTTGGGGTTGTAACCATGGTGTTAGTTATCTGCATTTGTGTGAAGACCGCCCTCTGTCAGAGTATTAATTGTGTCGTATTTAGTATTGTGTCTCCAATGTTTGATGGAAGTAAGTACCCAGAATATGTTGGATGAACAGAGTGGTGGGTGGTTGGATAGATGGATGGATGGATGGACATATGGAAGTATGGAAGGACAGATGGGTGAGTGGATTTGGAAAGATGCTCTTTCTTCTAGACTCTGTAAAATTTCTATAGCAATAGTTGAAAGACAAATTGCTTTTCCCGTAGTGAGAACCCTGTTTCATGACCTTCCATCCCCAGAAGCATATCCTTTAGTCGTGTCAACCACCCCTGGGCCCTGGCATCCATGTGATCCCACAGGACATCCTTCCTCACTCAGGACTGTGCCGAGACCCCTTGCGCCCCTGAAAGGAGCTGATTGAATTTTAAAAACTTTAATTAGGTCACTATGAAGATTTGTCTCTTTTAATGGCAGAAAGCCCGGTTTCATGTTTCCTCAGGAGCTCATTCTTCTTCACCCCACTACTCCTGTTAAGCCCCCACCCCGTTAAGGGAGGACTGAATTAAATGCTGCACAAATATTATCTCAAATGACAGTAAGCATGGGGATACTCAGAGAGTGTCTCGGGGCTGTTGCCAAAATACATCCTGGACAGATATCCTCTCATTAATTCTCACCAAAATGTTGGCGAATGAGGCTTTGTCTCAGTCTTACAGCTGACAAGAGTGAGACCATAGAGTCTAATGGGCTTGCCCACCACAGGGCCAGTATCTGGACTCAGATCCACTAGGGGCATATCCATGGCAGTAATATTTCAAATGGCTGACTTCCTACTTGTCATCTTTTACGATGGGATTGTTGTAACTCATGTATAAAGAAAAGTTACTTGTCATCAGCCAACATTTATTGATCACCTGCTGTTTGCAGGGTATCTTGCCAGAGGCTTCTGTTGGGCTGATTGGATATTCCTCTTTGCCCTCAGAGCACTAGACGCTGGACCTCATTCCAGCTCCTAGCCAGCCATTTTCTCCACCATAGACCAGCTGGAGAGAGACGTGTAAGCCTTGGTCTCTTCCTCCACCAGGGGGACACTGCAATTAGCGTACAACAAATTCCCAGCAGGACACATATAGCACACTCAAATCAGACAACCTGGGGAAAGTGTGTACCAAGAGACCAGTCACCCTGGTGTGAGTGTGAGGAAGCCATCGGGAATAATACAGTAAGCCAGGGATAGAACACTCCCATCTGTTACTATCCTAAAATCCAAAGGGACAAAGGCAGAGAGAAATTACCAAAAGCTGGAATGAGATTCTTGAGGGCTGGTAGCCCTGAAAGGGGCGATGACTTTGAGACACCCCAAGCCTAAGACAAGCTGTCAGGGCAGGAAGTAAGGGTGTAAGCAACTGAACTCCCAGCTTCCTTTTGCCAACCTCCTTCCAGGACTATAGAGGGTATGTGAGCCCATCAAGGCAGAGCACGCAGTTGGCCTCCCAGGCCGAGTGGAGGAGGGTAGAGAAGGAGTCAGGAGGCGCACATGGAATCCACTGACCTGACCCCCAGCACCTGCCCTACTGCACCAAAGTGCCCTTAGGACCTGAGCACCTATTCATGTACACATTGGCCATTGGTATGTCATGAGAATTGTCTGTTCAGGTCCTTTGCCCATTTTTTAATCAGGCCAACTAGTAAAAATGTCATTTACGAAGCTGGGAATGAGAGCTGTCACCAGCCCTCTATTATTTAGTGTGCCGCCAAGAAGGGGGTAAGAGCCATCGAAAAGAAGAGGCAGAGTAGGGATTGCTTTTCTCCTCTTCAAACCCAGTGATGAGAAGGAGCTCAGATCCAAGGCATCCCGGCTGGAATCTGGATCCACCACCGACCAGCTAAATCATCGCACCATGCCCCTTAACCTCTGTCTGCCCCTGTGCCCTCATCTGGATGCAGGGACCATAATGCCCTCGTTACTGGGTGCTGGGGGGTTTAAAGAGGACAGATAGGGAAACTCATAATGCCTGGCCCTTCGTAAAGTGCTCAAGAAATACATATATGACAGAATGAATGATTTCTAAGCTCCGTTCTGGCTCTCGGGAGACAGAGATCTGATTCTTGAGACTGGCTGACAGGTTCTGAGTCAGAACATGATATCTGAGGCAGGTACCAAACTGAGGGCAAGAACTGGGGCTGGCTGGAGCTTGGAGGTGAACATGCTGACTACAAGGTCTGCAAAAGAAGGGGTCCAGGGGAAGCAACACATATAAGAATTCCATCTCTAATCTGCCGGCTACAGCAGCCTCAGCAAATGTAATTTAAATATAAACTCGAAACCTTGATAGAACATCCAATTTGTCAAAATAGGATTCCTCTGGCAATACATTAGAAATGACTGTGAAATTACTTTCTTGGCCACTTCCCAAGTAGGGGTGGATAATTGAGAATTAGCTATTATGAGGCTTTCATTTGGGGATATAAATAATATTAAAGGGATGCAGGACTTGAAGGAAGGAAGCTAACATTTGTTGAGTATCTTGGGATCCAACCAGTCCATGTAGCACAAGTCCCAGTCTTCACAGAGGGAAACATCATAAACAAGAAGCAGAATGAAAAATAAATTACCCAGTGTTGTGGGTTGAATTTTGCCTTCAGAAAAGATATGTTCAAATCCTAACCCTGGATTCCAGTGAATGTGACCTTATTTGGAAATAAGGCCTTCGCCAGTACAATTGATGAAGTTGAGATGAGCTCACCAAGATGGGCCTTAATCCAACTACTGGGGTCCTTGGAAAAAGAGGGATATTTGGGCACAGGCACCAGCAGAAGGTGGCCATGGGAAGGCAGAGGCAGAGAATGGAGTAACGCAGCTCCAACCCAAGGAAACGCCAAGGACTGCCAATGGCCACCAAAGACCAGGAGAGGGGCATGGGATCCCCTTTCAGAGCCTCCAGAAGGAACTGCCCCTGCCTGCACCTTGATTTTGGACTTCTAGCCTCCAGAACTGTGCAGGAATCCCATTTCTGTTGTTTTAGGCCCTCGTTTGTGGTCATGAGTACTGCGGCCCTAGGAAACCAACATATCTGGTGTGTCAGAAGATGGTTGGTTAAGTGCTACGGAGGAAAGAAATGTGTAGAACAAGGAATAAAGAAGGAGGGTGGGCAGGCAAGAGAGGTTGGAGAAATCGGGGCAAATGTCCAGAGAAGGTGAGATGTGAGCAAAGCCTGAAGGCAGGGAGGGAGGGGACCAACCCAGGGTGGGGGAAGGACGAGGCAGGCAAGGAAGCAGGGCATGTGGAGGACCTGGGATGGCGTGAGGGTGTCCTACTGGAGGAACTCCAGGAAGGCCACTGAGGCAGGGAGGTGAGCGGTGTGGTTCACTGCAAACCCACTCTGAGATCTTGCAAAGAAAGGAGGGAAGCGCCTTACATACCCTTCTGGGCTTCACTGCCCTCAACTCTAACACTCACCTCAGAGGGACGCTGCGAGAATTGAATGAACAGCTGTGGAAGCATTTCTGGAAAAGCATAAAGCATTAGATAAGTGCAAGCAATTGTAATTAATACTAATAACAGGCACCCCTCTTCACCCTGCAACCATGAGCCTATAAATACCACCCAAACAGCATCTCTGTGAAGGGATGCTCCCCACGTGAGGCTGGAACCGGTGCACACATCTGCTGGGGAGAAGTTTTCATTTAATAGATTTCATCGTAACAAGATCAGCGATGCCCGGTTACCGTGGGCCATCTGTCGGGATGGAAAGTAGCCTCGTCACGCAGAACTGGGACTTGGGAGGGAGCAGCAGTCTGACAACACGACAAGGCTATAATGCTGTTTTTCGCAGTTCTTTCTAACAGTGACTGCTTTTTGGTTTTTGGTTTTTGTTGTTGTTTTGTTTGTTTAATATTTTATTTATTACTTTTAGAGAGAGGGGAAGGGAGGGAGGCAGAGAGGGAGAGAGACATCAATGTATGGTTGCCTTTCACCTGCCTCCAGCTACGAACCTGGCTGGAAACCTGGCTTGCAACCTGGCTTTGTGCCGTGGCTGGGAATCGAACCAGCAACCTTTGGGTTCGCAAGCTGATGCCTAACCTCTGAGCCACTAGCCAGGGCTGCTTTTTGTTTTTGTTGTTCCGGAGGACGCCCTGACTAAAGCTGAGATTGGGTGTGGGATCTGAGGACACCTGCTAGCAGACAAGTATTTGCATGAATGGGGGTGGGGGTGCGGTGCAGGGGACTGGGTGTTGCTCTGGTTGAAGGAAGAGGGAGAAGGTTGGTTCAAAGCAAGCTTGGAGCAAAAGCCACGGAGAGCATGTTTGTCAGGAGCTGGTTCTAAGTAACAACCGGAAGGGATGTAACAGGAGGAACACTTTGTAAAAAGCAGGATTGTCTAACCACTCTGCTGTACACTCAAAACTAATACCAAATAATATTGACTATAACTGTAATTGGAAAAAAAGTGTTTTTAATTTAAAAAATAACTGAAAGGGACTGTTTTGCCCAGCGACCTTGACAGGCTTGGAGGGGTATCAGCCATTTTGCTTCAGGGTCCAGGTGAGCCATCCTAACCGTGGGCAGGGAAGAGAAGCATTTTTTTCTGATTCAGGGATGAACACAGCACCAGCAGTCGGAGCTGGTGGCGGAGCAGTTAGCGGCATTGGGCATCGTGCATGGTCATGGGCCATGGGCGTGGGCATAGGGCAGGATGCCCGATGTGGGCCTGCAGGGAGGGGAGGGAGGCAGGGCTGCAGCCGAGGAGGGGTCCCCTCCACGTGACTTTAAACCTCTGATACCACCGCCACAAGTGTGGAGCCAGAGAACAGAAGCAGATGTCACCCAGGCCCTGGCGGGGTCTCATACATGACAACAGAAGACATGGGAGTGGCAGGGAAGAGAGGGTGAGATCATGCAGCTGGGTGGTGAGAAGTGAAATTAAAATTATTCAGAAGGCAAGGACGAGGAAGGCTGGAGGTATCCAGATTATAATAATAGGTAACGTTATTGGATGCCAGGCTCTCCCCTGAGAGATTCCATTTCTGCATTCAGCCACTCGGTAGATATTCGCAGTGTGGCTACTACGTACCAGGCCTTCTTCTGGTTGCCAGTGACACAGCAGCGTGTAAAACACAACACTGGCCCTCGTGAGGCTTCCGTTTAGCAGCAGGAGATAGAGAATAGATAAGCAATAAATGCAGACAGTCCCTGACTTACAACGATTGGACTTAGGATTTTTTTTTGACTTTGCGAGGGTGCAAAAGTGATACACATTCACTGTGAACTGTTGGTTGAATTTTGATCTTTTCCAGAGCTAGCGCTATATAATAAGACCTTTCCTTGTGATTCTCTCTCAGGATGTAAGGCAGTGACAGCAGTGACAGCAAGGTCCTCGCCGAGGGCCCTGAGGGTAAACGTCCAGCACCCCACGGCGGCGTATGCATGCATTAGATGGGTTTGCCTAAGTGCATGCTAATGAAAGCGTTCTGAGCATGTTAACAGTGAGCCAGGCTGAGCTATGAGGTTTGGTACATTACACATATCAAGTACATTTTCACCAAACTACATTGTCTTTTTTATTATTTTAAGTGTTCAATTACCGTTGACATACACTATTACATTAGTTTCCAGTGTACAGCATAGTGAAGACCTTTAATATTTTCAGCTGACAGTGGGTTTATCAGGACATAACCCTATCATAAGTCAAGGAGCATCTCTACGTGATTTTGCTTGTAAGAAGATGGGGAATTGTTAGGGAAAGAAGTACAAGCAAAGCAAGGGGTTCTCAGGAGGGACAGGAGGAGAGAGCAGAACTAATTAGGGCAGTCAGGATAGATCTCATGGAGGAAGGGACATGCAAGCCAAGACTCAAAGGCGTGAGCCATGTGGTATCTGAAGGGAAAATGTTTGAGTAAAGGAAAGAGGTGGTGCAAAGACCCTGAGGTAGGCACTGGCCTGATGAATTTGAGGAGTAGCCAGGAAGTCAAAGCAGCTGGAGAGGAGTGCGCAATGGAGTTTTTCATAGAATGTGGAATATAAGCTCTGAGAGGAACAGGAGGTCCAGATCCCATAGGACTTTGTATTTGCTTAATCCTCACAATGAAACAGAAATATGTCGTGGGGAACCCCGACCCGCAGTAAAATTCCCTGGTGCCGCAGATGAACCTAAAACCATCCCAAACAGTTCTGTGTAAGGGGAAGAAGATCTGCTGGCCAGTGGCTCATGGCCAAAGGCCCAGTTCTTTGTTCCTAAAGGGCTTTTATTGAAAGGGGCAAACTTCGAGGCATGAAGCTTGTCAATCAATGCTAATTACAGGAAGCAGAAAAACAAGTGAAGGAGGCTGGAGATCTCATGAGTGAGATGGGCATTCAAATTTAAAACAGTTCCGCAGTGATCCAACAAAGATTCTGGCTAGTGAGAGAACAGGCCAGGCTTCATAGTAACTAAAGTATTTCCCCATGATCTAGTTCCCTTTCCCCCAGGGTCACTAGTTTTACATGGAAACATGTATGTACCCAGATTTAGCCTGGCCCACGTGGGACTCCAAGTTTTCCATGCTTTTTCCCAGGTGGGCCCCAACAATATATTACAATCCCCATTTTACAGATGAGAAAACAGAGGCCCAAAGAGTTTAAGTAATTTGCCCACATGTAGATAGTCCACCTCTCACATGATGCTTTTTCATTACTTCGCATTATCACCTTTTAAGAGGCGCCTGTCGAATATCGACCCATATGCATAGATTAAAATCAAGATCATATGGTTTATTGAACCATGTTCTCTAATCAATCCTGAGAAACACATATCCACTCACTTTTAGATCAAGTTTTGAGAGCCCTGTTTTTTTTAAGCACTTGTGTGGGTTGGCATTTTTCTCTCAACTGAAAGTGACTCAGGTCAATATGAAAACAAGGGCATATATTCTGTGCACCATGAGGCACCTCGGAATGTACAGGATGTTGCCTCAGTACCGGCAATTGTCATTGGCAATCCGCAGGTCACGCAAAATGACAAGTTACCCAGCACAAAGCCAGAATTCTACTTTCTGTGACATCACTTCCTACGTCTATTTAACCCCGTTATTACTTTAAATTGCGCTGCTCTGAAGGTAGTACTGTAAATGCAGACAGATTGTCCACCGTTGCTGTTTGTATAACAAATGATATTCCATCACATATTCATTTGTTCACTCATCCAGAGATTGCTCCCATGTCAAGAAGAGAGAATGGCCTTTGGAATTGGACCGGCCTGGGCTCAAATCCAGGCTGCTGCTGCCCCCTCTGGAGACTTGCATGAAGTCATTCAGTCTCCCTAAACCGTAGGTTTCATTTATAAAAGAGAACTTAATAAAATTTCTATTTTGTAAAGTCCCCATATAGTACGCTATATGAACAATGATAAATGGACGCTGTGATTTTCATTGCATGCTTTCTGTGTTCCAAAACCTCAAATGGGTACTGCGGAGGCCAATGTAAAGGGCCCAGTGTCGCTGTTGGCAAGGGACTCAGTACCTAAAAGGGTTACTGATAGTCTTGTTAAAAGCACAGCCTCAGGAGCCGAAATTATGGTTTGAATTATGGCTCTACTGCACATGTAACCTCTCTATGCCTCAGTTTCCTCTTTTATAAAATAGAGGTGATAATAGTAGCACTTGTCTCATGGGGTCATTGTATTACATAAATCAATATGTATGAATGCATCAGGACAGTGCCCGGAGCATAATAAGGACCACCTGTTTGCTATGATTGTATGCGGTAGAGAAAACAAATAGGTAATTGTATTACAAAATAAGTGCTCTACTAAGGATCAGAATAAAGGGACAGAGGAGGAAAGAATCCGCTCTTCTAGGGTGACCAAAAAAGGTATCACAGAGGATAAGATACTTGCACTAGGTCTCGAAGGAGCATTTCTGCAGCTGGGTGGGGAAAGGATGTGGTTCAGGCAGAGAAAGCAGTACTGCAGGTTCCTGAAGGCATAAAACAGTCCATAAGAATCATAATAACAAATATCATACATTATCACTATAATAGTTCTCATTGAATCTTCGTAGGAACCCAAGAGGTAGGAATGAATACTATTCCCATCGCACAGTCAGAGTGACCCTTAGGTGTAGTGCTGAAACCAGTCGGTGGGACAAACCATGGTTCAGAACAGTCTAGAGAAAGGAAGTCCCCAGACTCTTGAATTTTTATGAATTGATGTATCAGTTACTCATTGTTGCATAACACATTATCCCACAATGTAATGGCTTAAAAGAGTAAACACGTATTATTTCACGGTGTCCAGGGGTCAGGGATCTGGGAGTGGCTTAGCTGGGCTGTCTCGGCTAGGGGTCTCCCAAGGGGCTGCATCAGGGGCTGCAGAATCTGAAGGCTTAACTGGCGAAGGGGGTCCAGTTCTGAGGGTGCAAACTCATGTGGATGATGAGCTGATCCTGGCTGACGGCTGGAGGCCTCAACTTCTCACCACACACTCCCCTCCTTACGACTGCTGACGGGTCCTCACGACGCTGGAGCTTTTTCTCCAGAGTGAGTGACTCAAGAGTGACCCAAGAGGAAGCTGCAATATGTTATTATGCAGATTTGGAAATCATACACTGCCATTTACTCAGTATCCTGTCAGCTTTGCAGCTCAACCCCATTCAGCGTGAGACTGGGACTTCAGAAGCCAGGGCAATTAGCTTGGATTTTTATTTCACGTGGGATGGAAACCGTCAGAGTCTGCTAAGCCGGGATGTAACATAGCCTGATTTTAATTGTAAGATCACTTTGGCTACCAGAGGGAGAGTGGATTAGAGAGAAGCCAAATGTTAGCCAAGATTTGCGATGATCCAGGTTAAGCTCGATGGTGAGATAATGGTGGATGTTTTCAAGTTAGACTTGAAGAATTTGCTGTGGATTAGATCTAGGGACCAGAAAGGGGGAGAAAAAACTAGAATATGGCTTAAATCTGGGGCTTGAGTGGATGGGGAAGCCTGGGGAAGGCCCAAGTATGGAGAGAAGGTAATAATCAAGTTTGTTTGGCCAGCTTGAGTTTGAGACACCAGCTACATATTCAGGGGAGAAGTTAAGTAGGAAATCGGGTAACAAAGTCTAGAGCAGTGGATCTCCAACCTGGGTGCACGGTGGAGTCACTTACTGAGTTAAGACAGACCTCTAGGTCTCACCCCCCAGAGATTTTAATTGGTGTAGGGTGTGACCTGGATATAGGGATTTCTTTTTTAACGTCCCACAGATCATTCTAATGTGTAGGGGACTTTAAGATCCTTTGACCCAGATTTCTGGGGAAAGGTCCATTGAAGATTTAAATTTGGGTGTCATCAGGGTATAGAGGCCAAGGGACTGCTTAAGATTCCCTGGAGAGCTAGTGAAACTGGAGAGGTGAAGGCCAAGGTCCAGGCTCTGGGGCCCCCCCAAACTGCGGGGCACCCCCATGTTTGGAGGTCAGCAGAGTTGTGGAAAGTAGCCTAAGAAGCAGCAGGCTCTTTTCTTCCCCATTGTGCAGCATCGGGTACCTGGAGAGTAGGTGTTACCATGATCATCTCCCCACTCTGGTTCTTTCCCAGCAGCAGGAAGGGCCTCTCCAGCCTCCTGTCCACCCTTTGGCTTCTGCTCAGGGCTATTTCTATTCACTGGTCAGTGTCATGCAAGCCAATTCATTTAGCAGCTGTTCCTCCTTCTGATTGTTTGTTCCAAGACATATTATTCCACATTTGTCCGCATTAAACTGCATTTTATCACTCATTATCCCAAGTCCTTCTTCACGGATCCAGGCCCCTCTGTGTTGGATGGCAGAGCTCCATGATTTGTGGTGCCTGCAAAAACTGTCATTTGCAGATTTGAAATCCTTCTTGCAGGGCCATTAAGTGGGTTATTAGCATCAATAACAGGGCTTTGCAGAGGCAGGAAGAGACAGGAGGAACCTGAGGGGCGGAGGGAAGGGGGTTGGTTTTCTTTGCCAGGGAGATACCGGGACCCTGGACTCCCACCTTCCCTCCCGTACTCAAGGGCTTCCCCTTCTGTGCTGACGCTGACATTCAAGAGAGTCTCCAGTGATGTGCAGACTCCAACTCTGACCCGCCATGTCATCCTCCCTGCACCCACCGCCTCCGGAAATCTCAATAATTTAATAAACCGCTCTCACCAGCATGCCTCTGGCTACCTCTAATCAAACTGGCTACGTTCCCCCACCATCTCTGGCCTAATTGCAAAGGACATTTCCTGAGATCAAACATACATTCGCATTTCTAGCTTGCGTGTCTCCACGGGGGCCCCTGGCTGGTAAACAACTTGTCATGCCTGACACCCTCCTATGGTTCACCTTTGACCTGAACAGGAGAGCGAAAAAGATGTTTAAGTGGGTGTTGCCTGTCTAACTTTGGCAGTCCAGCAGCGTTCAAGGCCAAAGATGACGTTTAAAACAGGACCCCAACCCCCACACCCCTCCTACCTCCCATCCCTGGTGCCTGAACACCTTTTTCTCTGCTCCGTCTAATGAGATTTTATTTCATCGCTTTCAGCTTACCCTTTTTAATATTTTAAGGCACCATAAATCCTTCTTGGGGGAATAATTAATCAAAGGATCCATTCGTTTCCTGTACAAACACTTAGAGAGCACCTACTGTGGACCAGGGGAGAGTCCTAATGTGCAGGGGATGGATAGACATGAATCAGTGTCCAGTCGGGCCCAGTGGGGAGCCCGTAATACCGATGAGGACCATTAAGCTGTTAAATTCTGCTCTTCTGAAGCTGGTCCCCCTTGCTCCTTCCCTCCCCCAATGCCCCGACCATAGATGCTGTTCATTTCAATCTGACCAGCACCACCCCCACGACAGAGCTTTTGGGAAGGAGTGGGTGTGGACTAAGTGGTCACAGTGATGTGGGAAAACAGCTGGCATTTAGTCCTGCAGGACTCTGGATGCCCTGCAAGGCTTGGGACCAACCTACACCAACAGGTCAACAGCACCTCACTGATAAGCATTGAAAGAAGGGGTGAATTAGCTTCCTATAGGTGCCCTAGCACATTACCACAAGCTCAGTGGCTTAAAACAACACTCATTCATTATCTCAGGGTTCTAGGGGTCAGAAGTTCCAAATGGATGTCACTGGGATAAAGCGGAGGTCCTAGGAGGTCCGCACGCCTTCCATCGGCTCTAGGACGGAATCCATCCTCAAAGCCAGCAATGAATGGTCTGTTGAGCCTTGCTCACCCGGACTCACTCCAGTCTCTGCCTCCAGCATCACATCTGCACCTCTAGTTTGCTTGCTTCCTTTTCAAGAACCATGGGATACAGTTGCGCTTCCCCCAGATCATCCTAGTTAATGTGCTTATCTCAAGATCCTTACTTAAGGGCCCTGGCTGGTGGCCCAGTGGATAAGGTGCCGACCTGCGAATCCAAAGGTCGCTGGTTCGATTCCCCAGCCAGGGCACATAACCAGGTTGCAAGCCAGGTCTTCAGCCAGGTCCTTCGCTGGAGGCAGATGAAAGACAACCATACCTTGATGTCTCTCTCCCTCTTTGCCTCTCTCCCTTCCCCTCTCTGGAAATAGAATAAAATCTTAAAAAAGAAAAAAAATATCCCTACTTTAATGACTTCTGCAGAGCCCCTTTGTGTAAAGTAACATACGAATATTTGCAGATTCTGGGGATCAGAACACGGACATCATTGGGGGCCATTATTCTGCCTGTGACGGTTGTGGGGGGACAAGCAGTTAGGAGCCTAAAGGTGCAGTGACCGCCTCAGCCACTAGGGGTGACCTCCCGTGAGGCAGGCACCAGTTCTCTGCTAAAACCGTGTTCCGATTAACACTCAGCTATCCAAATTAATAAGCTGCCACGTCAGGAGTTTCAGAACGCAGGTACAGATGCCTTTGGAGGGGGGCCTGCATCGCGGAGCAGCCTCTGATGGGGTCATGCTGTTCCTGCCTTATTTCATTTTGTCTGCCAATAAGTGTGAATTTCCTGGTCTCACATCCACCACCCCATGGGAAGCGATCCAGAGGTGAGAAGGCAAGTGCAGACCTTGACAAAAGACGTGCGCAGAATAGGACCTGGCTACACAGGGCCCCGGGATATGAATGCGTCACAGACACCTTCCCATTTGCAAAGCCCTTCACCCTCCGCTATCTCATTCGACACACACACTGAATCTGCAGGCAGTTGGAGCAGGTGTTGGTTTTTGGTTTCTAATTTTCTCTTTTCTAATTAATTGATTGGTGTTCTGTTACATTTTCCCCCATTGCTCTCCCCTGCCCCACCCGCCCCATCCCCTCTCCCACAGTCAATCCCCACCCTGTTGTTCATGTCCATGGGTCATTTATACTAGTTTCTTAAGTAAACTCTCCCCCTTCTTTCCCCCTTTCTCCCCTCCCCCCTCCCCTCTGCACACTGAAAGTCTGTTCCTTATTTCCGTGCCTCTGGTTCTGTTTTGCTCATTTGTTTTTGTTCATTAGGTTCCTGTATTAGGTGGGATCATACACTTGTCTTTCGCACCTGGCTTATTTCACTAAGCGTAATACTCTCCAATTTCATCCATGCTGTCTCAGAAAGTAGGAGTTCCTTTTGTCTGCTGCATAGTATTCCACGGTGTAAATATACCACCGTTTTTTGAGCCATTCATCCACTGATGGGCACTTAGGCTGTTTCCAGGATTTGGCTATTGTAAATAGAACTGCTATGAACATAGGGGTACATAGGCTCTTCCAAACTGGTGTTTCAAGATTCTTTGGGTGCAAGCATTATTTTTTATCACTGTTTGACAGATGAAAAAACTGCGGCCAGGGAGGCCTTAGTAACTCCCCCAAGGTCACAGAGCTAATAAGCTACAGAGCAGTAACTCAAGTCCTTTGACTCCAGTCACAGGTTCTGCCTCCCCACCATCCTGGCTCGTGAAGCTCAAAGGAGCTGATATGCAAAGCAGAAGCAAACAGTAGGCCCACCTTGCCTGAGCCTTAATTGTAAGCCCTGTCATTTCTAAGGAGGAAGCATGGAGCCATGAAAAGGGCTTGGAATTAGGGGTCAGGCAAACTCAGGTGCCACGTCTGTAACTTAGGGATGATAAATGACATACAGTTTACTGCAGCGTTTTCAAAACTAGCCTGATCTTTAGACACCCTTGAGGTGACGGTTAAAAATACAGATTTTCCTGTTTCCTGCGAAAGTCGATTCAGAAGGTCTGAAGGTGGGACTCAGATCTCTGGATATGCAGTGAACACCCCTGGTGGTCCTTAGAACAGGACGTTTGGAGAGCATTGCTCCCCAGGATGTGAATTAAAGGAGATGATGTATGTAAGTATCAAGTACTTGGCGCAGAGCAGCCTTCTCTAAGTGCAGGGATTCCTCTTCCCTCCTCACCTTCCTCAGGGGGTGTTCTGCATTTTCATTTTTTCACATTTGAGTATTGGCATTCAGAAGACAAGCACCTATTTCCAATGACAAAGTTCCAGAGCTTTCTCATTGAAAATAATGGCCTTGGGTGGGTGGGGGTGGGGGTGGGAAAGCCTTCGGGTGGTGGCAGGGACTGACCATTTAAGGGAGGATCCACTAAGTTTGTTGAATTCCCCTGAATAACTATTTCCCCTTCCATCTTTATCCCGGGAGCAAGAATAAGTAGCCCAAGGCACTTATTGTACTTACCTGCTGATTATTGCACTCATGTAAACAACACACCCCACATCATCAGTCTTGTCGCAGAACCACCTCCCCAAGAGCAAGTCGGCCCCGCCACCATGGCCAGGGGAACTTCAACTTCACCAGCGGATTCAGCCTGTGCCTTGACCCAGCTTTCAGAATGAGCGCCAGCAGGAATCCACCCAGCCTCTCATCTGATCAGTTTAGCTGTCCCACCGCGTGGGTTCCAGAGACCCAATGGCCCTGCCTAGAGAATGAATGGCCGCTTGGTGGCCAGAGTTCAAGAACCTTCCTCCCCAGATAGTTATCCACGGCTTGAGAACAGGGGCACACCTTGTTCTGTCTGTCCCCAGTAACCAGTATAGGGTGTTGATTAAAAACACAGTATGTTATGGTATTCATAGGTCATAGAGTTTGAAGGTTTATGGTCAGAATTTTTGCCTAGGCAATAAAATTAAATTAAATAAATCCCTTAATCCAAAATACCCATCAGTTATTGTTCTCTCCCCTTAAACCAGTGGTCCTCAATCAAGGGTGACTTTACTTCCCAGGGACATGTGGCAATGCCTAGACACAGATTTGGTTGTCTTGACTGGGGGTTGCTACTGGCATCGAGGATGTAAAGTCTAGGGATAATGCTAAACATCCTATATGCACAGGACAGCCCCCCACAACAGAGTATTATCCAGTCATTACTGCCTTCTACCAATCAATGCCATGCTTGGCTGAGATTGGTTCGCCCCTAATTTGCCAGCTGGCTTACCCTGGCAGCACCATTGACAGCAGAAGTCCACTTGCACTCATCGAAGCAA
This sequence comes from Noctilio leporinus, assembly GCA_004026585.1. Classification (NCBI taxonomy): domain Eukaryota; kingdom Metazoa; phylum Chordata; class Mammalia; order Chiroptera; family Noctilionidae; genus Noctilio; species Noctilio leporinus. The sequence continues at coordinate 53,152 of PVIW01000073.1, forward strand.
AGGGAGAAAGAGACACATTCCCACTGGGCACCAGCAAGGGCCCCAGAGTTGGGCTAAGCACAGGTGATGTTAACCAGCCCTTACAGAAATCCTTCACCACACCCATTATACAGGTCAGGAAACGGAGGGTAAGAAAGAGTGAATCACTTGCTAGGAAGAGACACAGCTAGAGCCATACGCAGCCCTTCCTGATTCCAAAGCCAGCCATCTGGCCACTGTGCAGATTAAGGCTGAAGCATGGCTGTGAATAAAGAATAATGATAGTTCTTCACCTGCCATCCAAATCGTATCTTTCATAGGCACTATCAGCACCTCCTAGAACATAGATGCTCTTTGGGTTCATATGGTACCCTGGCATTCTGGCTCTGCCGAAATCTGAGGGGGGCATAGGAGCCTTTCAGCCCAACCGCCGTGCATTAGCATCAGTACACCTTCCTGCCTGGTCTCCATTCATCAGCAAGCAGGTTGCTTTCCCTCCATCCAGCATTTCACTCCTCAACCCACGGTCACTCTGTGCCATGGAAGAGTCCCCAGCATGACTTCAATGAGGGGTGCTACTTGGCATTTAGGAGAAACCATGTGATGTTGCCCGGCAGTCCTCTGCTGCTCACTACAACTGTTCTCCAATTATTGTGATAACCCAGCCTGACGTGTGTCCAAACACTGCCTGGAGGGCAGTGCCATCCCCAACTTTGAGAATCAGCCGGTCCCAGATCCCCACTCACAATTAATTAATGTTCTGCCTGAGCTTCGTTGCTACTTAAAGATAACGCATGTGGTTCATCCACCACACACTCGCCCATCTGGTTTTGTACAGAGTTGGGAACAGGGTTCCTTTGGGTCGGGACATTTCTCTTTCTCTTCAGAGGGAAGCGTTAAGAATGCTTAATGACATTAGCCTGGTTCATTCATGGACTGAGATCTGCAGTCACATCCTGTGTGTTCCCCACTTTCAAGACCTTGTACTTATTGCATTTCCTTCTTCCCCAAAGGATGCCATTCAGACCCTACCCCCTGGTCAAGCTGTTCCAATGCATTTCCTTCAGAAAGTCTCCCCTGATAACGCCAGCAGGAACTGGTCTTGCTCCTTCTCCTTTTATACTCGGCGAAGATGAACTATTTTTGCAAAGGGACAGAGGATAAATATTTTAGGTTTTGCAGGCTCTGGGTTTCCATTACAACAACTCAACTCTGCTTTTAGAGTGAGAAAGGAGAGTGAGGCAACATGAAAGGAGCAGGTATGTCTGTGTTCCAATGAAACAGTATTTCTGGACACCGAAATTTGAATTTTATATAATTCGCAGGTGTCATAAAATAGCATCATTCTTCTCCTCCTCCTTCTTATTTTCTTCTTGTCTCCCTTCTCCCTCTCCCCTCCCCCTTTCCCTCCTCCTCTTCTCCTTCCCCCTCCCCCTCCTCTTCCTCCTGCTCCTTCTTTTATTTGCATTTAAAAATGTGTAACCAGCCCTGGCTGGTGGCTCTGTGGATTGGCACAGCCTGTGAACCCAAAAGTCACTGGTTCTATTCCTAGTCAGGGCACATAACCGGATTGCAAGCCAGGTCTCTAGCCAGGTCCGTAGCTGGAGGCAGGTGAAAGGCAACCATACATGGATGTCTCTCTCCCTTTCTTCCTCCCTCCCTGCCCTTCTCTCTAAAAATAATAAATGAAATCTTTTTAAAAATACTTGGACATACATTGTTTTCATGTGTGACCAGCCTCAGTTTGTGGGCCACTCAAAACCAGGCAGCAGGCCCTGTGGGGGCCGCAGGCTGTCAGCTGTTGAACCCTGCTTTAGGGTCCCTCTGTCATTGTGATGCTCACATCCTAGCTCCTCGCTAAAATGCACGCATGGATTTCACCTTGGTACTTTGAGAAAAACAGCATCTCAGGCCCCACCCCAGAGGGAATGAATCTGAATCTGAATGTTACCAAGATCCCCAGGGGATTCGTGTGCACAGGACAGTTGGACATGCCCCACTCTGGCTTGTCATGTCATTGTGTGGGTCCACGTCTGCCCCTCACCCCTCAACAGGCGGTAAACTCTTTGAGGGTGGGGACTTAGATGAGTCACACAAATCTTTGATCCTTATGGTACACTAAAAAGGACTATAATTGTTTTTTTGTTTTGTTTTGTTTTTAATTGTATTGTTGTTGTATTACATCCATCCCCTTTTTGCTCCCCTCTGTCCCCCTCCCAACCCACCCATTCCCCCCAAAGTCAATCCCACCTGTTGTCCATGTCCATGGTTCCTTTATACTAGGTTCTTGTCTAAGCTGCTCCCCTTTCTTGCCTCTGCTGTAATTGTTTTTGAAAGAAATAGTGAATGAATTCATGGGTTGGGAACGTTTAATTCACCCACCAAAAGGTCCTTTTTCTCTTTCCCTTCACTCCTTTATTATTAGTCTTTCCCAAAAGCTTAGTTTCCTCTTTTCTGGCTAATTCATGAGGGAAGGAAAAGGTACACTGCATCTAAGTCTTTGCTTTGCTAATTAAGAGAAAGAGAGAGATGGGAATTTGGAGGAGACTTCAGTTCACCCCAACTTGTTTAATGAAGAGGAACTGCCAATTTAAGCCCCAGGTCTGCCTCTCAGGAGGGCTTACCTCTATCTTTTTTCCTTGATATTTTTCCTCTTGACTGCCTTAAACCATTGCTAGGGCCCTGTCCTGGAAGTCTGCCTGTCTTAAGAAGCAGCTGAGTTGTTAACAACTTTCCTAGTTCCTGATTTTTACCTGAAATCCGTGGCCCAGCAAGGCCAAACATGACCACACGCACTTGCTGGAGCAACGCTCATCCTTCACCCGAGTTCCCCTCATGGACTTGCTTATAGCAAAAAGCAACAGAAATGGATCTTTATAGGTGCTTGCAAGAATACCTAAATCAATCCCTCGGGCTCTGACTTTCACCTTTTATTGTTCTCTAAGCATACATACATGATTTTTCATTTATATTTTACTTTATTAACATCAAATTGACCATTTTAAAGTGAATGATTTTCTGGCTCATTTTTATCATCCTCCCCAAAACCCATACCTATTAAATAATTACTCCCCATTCTCCCCTTCCCCCAATCTCTGGCTACCACCAATCTGATTTCTGTCTGTGGATTTACCTATTCTGGATATCTTATATAAATGAAACTATACAATACATGACCCTTTGTGCCTGGCTTGGTTCATGTACCGTAATGTTTTTTTGAGGTTCATCCCTGTTGTAACATGTATCAGAACTTAATTCCTTTTTATGACTGACTGATATTCCACCGTATGGGGATACCACAATTTGTTTATCCATTCATCCATTGATGGGCACTTGGGTTGTTTCCACCTTTTGTCTGTTGGGAATATTGTGGCTATAAATATGCATGTACAGATTTTGTTTGAATGGCTATTTTCAGTGTTTTGGTTATGTACCTACGAGTGGAATTGCAGGTTTACATGGTAATTGTACATTTAGCTTCTTGAGGAACTGCCCTAGCTATTTTTCTATATTTTTTAATTGAGCCCTTACGCTGTACTAAGCACTGAGTTTAAGAGTTCACAAGAGAGTGCACGTGGACAACAAATAAATAAATAAGCAAACATCTAGATACAGGAGACTAGAGGGCTGAAGTACTCCAAGAAGTCTTTGGGGATTCACATCACTGGTCTCATGGTTGCTCTCTCTATCCCACCCTAACTGCCTACCTCTTTTCATGTTATTGCTTTTTGTTGTTGTTGTTATTAAAACAGGGGGAGGAAGAGGAGGGACAAGCACCAGAGACAGTTCCCACATACATCAGCAAGGGTTAATGATCATATTGCCCACTATTTATGGAATAATATTACTTCACCTGCTAGATAATATTCATTCATTTTTCAGGGTAGGGATCAAAGACTCAGAATCAACAAACATATTCCAATGTGAGTAGCAGAATCAGGACCCGAACCCCGTTCTGCCTGACCACCGACCGAATACACTACCACATTGCCGATTTTGACCAGCAAAAACGGGAGGTGCTTAACACAAGCACCAAATAGCACATGTCAGGTATGCCCCAGGCCACTCATCCGAGACACAGGAGTCCCCTGCAGACCAGTCATCACACTCGCAGGTCGGCATGGTGCTGAGGAAGAGCACAGCCTCTACGAAGGAGACTCTGGATTATTTCTGCAGGGACCAGCTGAGAACCACTGAAATGACCTAGGGTCGAAGTGACTCTCCGTGCACAGAACTGTGACTATCAGTGAAGCCAGGCGCTCAGAGAGAAGAGTGTTGCATGTGATTTATTTTACATAAACTTGGGCAGCCTCAAAGCAGATCTCTCCCTCCCTCTGCGGGCGAAAGGTTTTTGAAAGAAGGTGCCGGTTGGGTCTGGCTCAGAGTTTCTCCAACTTGCGAAATCAGCAGAATCACCTGGACGACCTCTCCTAATCCGATTTCAAGCCTCGAAGGTGCTGCTGCTGCTGTAGGTCTGGGTGGTACGCTTGGAACTGCATTTCTAACAAGCTCCCAGTGGTGACAAAGCTTGACTGGAGATTCACGGTGGACAGTGAAGGTGGGAGAGACAGATGGAACAGATCCCTAAACACAGCCTGGACATTTTTGGCCCTTCTGGCTTCCTCCTGTCTCTAGACAGGTGTCACCCAAGTGCTCTGTCCCGTGAACTCCAACTCAGCACTGAGCCCAAGTTCTCAATTTATTACTGTAGGAAAACAGCTTGGCCATTCCTGAAAAAGAATAAACAATTACCATATGAGGGCAGCAGTTCCGCTCCTAGGTATATCTCCAAAAAAACTGAAAACAGGTTCTCCAACAAGCACTTACACCCCCATGTTCACAAACGCCACTTTAATAGCCCTGGTCAACCTTATCTGTGATGAAACCCCTGATAACCAGCCAGTGCTGACTTACCATTACAGCTGCAAATATTCACAGGACATCCATGGATCCTTGTCGGAAGCAGAGTATTCCCATCCGAGTGGGCATCACATGTGAATCTCATGAAAAATGCATTTCTTAGAACCGCTGGCCCAGACAAGGGGGAGATTTAAAGCGTTACGGATCCCACATTGCTGGACCACACAGGAATCGTGACAACTGTGCTATTAACTCCTGCAAACCCTGTAAAAGGTCCGGGGGACTGTGCTTACAACAGGGACATAAGCCAGGGAGTCCCTTCCAGTAGCCACATCCATCAAAGTGCTGGCCCTCACCTCCTCTCCTCCGCAGAGCCCATATTCTGTTGAAGCGATTTGCAGCCTCCTTGAGACAGACTGTCTGCTTATTTAAGGCAACTAGGGGCCAAAAGAGCACGAGCTGAAGAGGAAACAGGAGTCGTGCTAATTCCATGTTAATGACAGCCCAGCAATTTTCTTACAGGAAATCACTAGTTACCTTAATCACGTTAAGTAGTTATTAGCCGCCGCCTGAAAGAGGTGGTTATCCTTATCACAAACCACGCACAAAGGAAATGAAGACATGAATAACGAGACCTGAAACAGATTTCTGGCATGTTCCTTCTGGGCAGTATTAAATGGTATTCATCTTTTTTAACTGACTTCCATCCTGAGACCAGAGCCGTGTGAGAAAATGTGAAGTGAGCTGCTAGAAACGGAGGTGGTGCCACCAGATTTATTGTGCCAATTTACTAACAGCGGAAGTGCGCACCACCGCTGTGAAGAAGGCCATAGAGAAGAAAGAATGACAGGTAGATGTATGGATTAATTAATAAAATGCAGATAATAGCATCTTTCCCAATATTAATACATCTTCCAAGGCTGCTCCATCTCTGTCTCCGGGAGAGGGAAAAAAAATGTTACAATTATATTGTTGGTTGTTTCATCCCACCCCCCGCCCCCAGGATAATGATCAGAGTTTGGAAAACAAATAAAACTCAGGCAACTTACCCGGACCACCGCCACACAATAGAAAAGAACCTGCGAAGGAAGAATAAAGTGCTTGTTCAAGGATATTACAGTTTCGAGACATGTCAAGTCATTTCTTTCCTAAGTAATAGGACACTTTCTCTTCCCTATAAGCGGAATTGGTTTGATCAATTCTGGAACGTCATCCGTACCAACGACGTACACTCTCCCAGGGGCTGTTCCAGGCCGTGGGGAACAAAGCCATGGTCCTCCCTCCTGGCAACTCTCTTTTACGAGGCAGATGCTCCTGTGAACAATACCTGTAACGTGGAACGGTAAAGGCCTTGATGGAGGTGTGTTGTAGGTAGGATGGTGGCCCACAGGAACGCTGAGCATTTTCACCTGGGGGGGGTGAAGGCTGAGTAGGGTTTTGAAGGATGAGTAAGAGCTCGCCTGCTGGACACAAGGGGAAAGGGCATTTTGGATAGAGGGAAAGGCATCATCCAAGGAGCAAGTATGCAAACGGGTCTGTCCCGAAGCTGCTGTGGCTTGGCCTGTCAGGTGGGGCCTGTCAGGCAAAGGGACGAGCCTGGATGTTTCCCTAAGGAAGCTGATGTGCCACCGAAGGGTCCCCTAAGCAGGGGGGTGAAATGTTCAAACCACTAACCTGGAAATCAAAGGCCTTTTAAAGTGAGAGGCAACAAGCCACCTGGGAATCTTCATTCAAGCGCAAATAACATTTCTATTAGGGGACAAAGGCAACTGGTAGTTATGATAAGGGAAAGGGGAGCAATTCTATCAATAGAAAGAAGGTATTTTTGTTGGAGCAGATAACATAGCAGCCACGTGTTCAGTAGTCATATTAGCTGATTTCTCATTATCTTCGCAAACAGTTCTTTGGGGCACAAGGTTGCGTAGGCTATTTTGCACTCCTCCGCCCCCCATTTTGTTTTGTTTTTCTTTCTTTTTTTTATTAATTTGTTGTTGTATGACAATTGTTTGCTTTTTTCCCCATTGCACTCCCCTGCACCCCCCTCCCCTCTCCCACAGTCCACCCCTACCTCACCGTCCACGTCCATGCGTCTTTCACAACAGCAACTCCGTGTTTTAATGCCAGAGCGCAGGGGCTGGATTGCGAGGACGTGAGGGTGGAAGCAGCAGGGCCAGTTGGGAAGCTCTGAGCTAATCCAGGGTGGGCAAGGCCCCGAGCTGAAGTAGTGGCATGGGGAACGAAGAGCGGGGACAGTGGCTAGAATTCCCAGAAATGTCCCTGAAACCCACAGGACTTAGTGACCGATGGACTCCCAGGAATAAGGAAAACCAAAGAGCCTTCCCGGGTGCGCAGGCCTATAGGTGCAGCACCGGGTGGATGATGACATTGCTAAGGGGACGCAAGAGGAGCGGACGTGGAGGGAAGTGAAGGTAACAGGTCATGCGTGTGGCCTGAGATAGGCTGCGACTCGGGACATAAAATTCCCTGGGAAAGCTCAACGTCCCCCTCGCCACACAGTGATGGCCACCGCCGTTGGGGCAGCTGTGGGACTGCCTTGGGTCCGCCCCGGCTCTCTGCCATGGGGGCTCCAGGCGTTCTGATCTCCATGTGCCGACGAAGGAGGGTGGGCATGAGGGGCTCCAGGGTCGGGGCTGGGTGGCTGCATCTGCCCCTCCTCGCTCATCCCCGCTCTCCATCGGGGAACCTGGGAAGCAACGAATGGCCCTTCCTGGGCCTTATCGCCCCACCCTGTTCAACTCAGAATGACAGGACGTGTGTGTTTTGTGTCAGCCCAAGATGGCACTGAATTTTGTCTCTTGGGTGGGCCTACGGCCTTGCCTCCGGACAACCTAAGTGGTTAGAGTTCCCCTTCCAGGCCTTCTCTCCTACAGAGCCCCCTGGAATTCCCCCATCCCGGGGAAAGAGCCAGCCGTTGAGGAATTTACTTTAGCTCTTGAGGGACAAGATGGGAGGGCAAGGGGCCTGGCCTGGTGAAATTCACCTCTGATCAGCTCAGCTCCACTGGGCAGAGCTGGGCAAATAGCCCTGGCTTGGGAATCGGGACATGAGCTTTTCCTGAATTCCTGCACGGTATCTACGGTCTGCTTTCAGCTTGGCGTCTCTTTAAGAGCCAGGCTCTGGAATGAGGCTCATGGGTTCAAATTCTAGCAGTTCAACTAATTGGCAGAGTGAGACGTGGTGAATCGGTTATTACCTGACCTCAAAGGGCATTCATTGGGAGGATGGAATAAGATAATGCTTGTAAAACACCGAGTGCATTGCACGGCATGTAGTAGGAAACCAATAAAAATGTTAGTGAAATTGCCGTGCTGAGGGCAACTGCCCTCCCAATCCAGGGGTTAGTTACTCATATGTAAAACAAGAGACTTAAACAATGGACCCCTAATAAACTTTACGGCTCCCACAGGCCATGATCCCAGAAGCTCTAGGCATTGAGCTCTGTTCTTTGTGTTGGTGGTGATGGTGTGGTTGTGTGTGTGTGTAAGTAGAAAAGCGTCAGTGTGTTTGAGGAAAGAGGTAATAAAAGCAAGGTAGTAGGGTAAACTGAGATTCTTGAATACCTAATCTGGCACTCTACATGCATTCATTTATATAATCCTTTGCTAATAAGTTGAATAAGAGGAGAAATAAGTAGTATCATCGCCATCTTGAAGAGGAAGAAACTCAAGTTCAGAGAGGCTAACTCGCTGGTCCTACGTCACAGAGTTCGTACCGGAGCTAACATCAGATTTCTCTTTCCATTGCTTAGAGGCTATGGGGGAATTGCTATGAGCACACAAAGCTGCTCATTTAAAACAGTAAAAGTTTAGTACCGTGAGAATCCAAAAGGAGGAAGAAAATCAGTTCAGCCAGGAAAAGCCAGAGAGCCAGCATGGAGGAGGTGACAATTAGGAGGCACTTTCCATTGGCAGAAATGATGGCTGAACACAATAGTCATTCAAGGTAGACAACAGCATGGACAAAGGCCAACTATGTAAAAACCATGAGGCTTGTGCAGAGAGCAGCAGGGAGCTCCTTAGGCAGTAGGAGGTAGTTGTAGAGAAGTGGGCAAGAGAAGTCCGGAAAAGTCAGGATCGGGTTGTAGAAGGCCCTAAGGGCCAGCCAAGGTCAGGGAGGCCTGGAGGCAGGCTGAAGGAGACAGCATCAGCCGTTGAGAAAAGCCAGAAGGCTGGCCCCTGGCCGGAACCTGCAGCAGAGGTGGTTGAAGTGTATCTGGAGTAGCTCACAGCCGACCAGTGCACAAAGCCAGCTCCCTCCCTCCACTTTCAGAGGACAGGGTCCCAGGCAGTTGGAGCTGAGGCTGGGGGATGAGGAAGAAACAAGATGGAGAACCGGCCCTTGGGCCTTTTTCTCCACTGAGTAAAACACCCCAGTGCAACAGGCCTTCATTCCACAAGGATTTATTTCCGTATCAAGCCCTTCAAGCCTGAATAGTTACCCGGAGTCCCAAAACATTGACATCCATTTCAGGGCCATGTAGCTTAGCCAACTCACCGTCTGTATTTGGCATCACACACTAGCTCTTGTTTTATCCACTAGTAACTGCGTGACTTGGACATTTTACTTAGCATTGCCGTGCCTCAATTTCCTTTGTCTGTAAGTTGGAGGGAATTTAAAGGACCTCAGACCTGAGGTTCTTGTGGGGAGTATGAGATAATGCATGTGAACTAGCTCTCTCAGTCCTGGCTCACACTGCAGGGTCAGCAATGTTCTCTGGTGTTGTGGGTTTTGTTTTTTTTGCTCCCGTAGAGAGGAGGTGAACACATGGAAACTTCAGATTGTATGGACACTTCAGATAGAGCCAGAGAAAAGCAGAGCTGGAAGGGGGCTTGCAGGTCATTCAGACCCTCAGGCAGGGCCCAACCAGGGAGGTGACTCCCCAGGTTCACACATGGGTTGGTATCCCAGGGGTTCAGGGTAGAGAAAGGAATGTGGACCAGAAGGATCAGGGAGGCACTAAGCAAGGGATGGGGGACAATCTTGCTCATCCTAGGGCAGCAATGACTGACTCATGGCTCCCCCTTCTACTAGCTGGTCATTCCACTTCCCTGACCACAGTTTTTATATCTGCTAAGTGGGAATGACAGTTCCTGCCAGGATCTCTGTTCCCAGCAAGAATTGAATGAGATAAGTCTGCTGGCCTGTGGAAATCTCAGTACATGGCAACTCCTTTAATTTTTCTTTAAATGGAAGATCAGACAAGATAGGATGGGTTGACAAAAGTAGGGAGCATTTGCCAGGTGAAAGCATTAGCTGAAATAAAAATCTGGCGTTGGAGCCCTGGCTGGTGGCACAGTGGTTAAGGTGCTGGCCTGCAAACCCAAAGATCGCTGGTTCGATTCCCCAGCCAGGGCACATAACCAGGTTGCAAGCCAGGTCTCCAGCCAGGTCTGTAGCTGGAGGCAGGTGAAAGGCAACCGTACACTGATGTCTCTCTCCCTCTCTGCCTCTCCCTCCCCATCTCTCTAAAAATAATAAATAAAATCTTTTTTTTTAAAAGTCTGGAGTTGGGAAATAGACCGTTTGGAAAATAAGAAGCCTGGACTGCTCACCAGCTGAGTGACATGGGTCCTCGATTTCTCCTGTTTAGAAGTGGGTTTCAAGGCTTTCTGGCCTGATTCACGGCAGGACTACAGTGGGTTTAATGAGGACCCGAAGCTGCACTGTAAATTATGAAGCTCTCCGTGGGTGAGCTGGTTCTCTCTCTCTGTACTGGGAATGGCTTGAGGCTGCTGCTGGGTCCCCATCCTGGTGCCGTTCTTGGCACACGGTGGGTGCTACCTCTGTGTGGATATAAACCACACTGTCCCCAGTCACCCTTGGGAATGCTCCACACTCTGACCTACATGAGGGACTAAGACCTTCCCCTCTGACTGACCCAGCTCTATTAGAAACAACCTTTGTGCTGGCAAATGACAGAGGTGACAGATGGAACCCTGTCATTGGGCTGAACCCTTCGCTGAAAGGTTGGGCCTGGCTTACACGGGATGGGAGGGAAGAATGAAAATGTGGTCTGCCCCAGAGAGAGAAGGCCCAGTGGTTTCCAAGTAAAGTCACGGTGCTCTCCCATGCACACAGATGTGCTTGGAAGGAATATTGAAGTCTTAATATAGACCGTCCTCATGCCTGTGTCCCAAGTGCTGTCAGCAAAATGCTGTCTCTGTTTCTCTCCCGGAGTATATTTCAGGAGCCTGGGACAAGGGCACCATCTGGACTCCCCGGCTGCGCAGAGAGTAACTCAGCATGCCCTTCTTCCGTGTCCTTTTCCCCACTGTCAGTCCAGACCAGCCAGCCCCTCAGTAACCTGGTCAAGGGACCCACCTATAAAACAAAGCCCCCAGGAAAGAAAGGAACTAGCTGCATCCTGCAAAGAGTTGGCATTGAATGGCGAACGGACCGCCCACGGGCTCAGCGGGAAGGGTGGTACCAGACAAGGTCACTTTCACTTGACCCCAAGACCCCGCAGCCTTCATGAAGAGGTATAGCACAGATGTGTAACCGGAGAGCCAGGTCATTACCTCCAATTTACAGATAAGGAAACTGACTTGCCCGGCCATGACCCTCATTATGGGAGCACCACCGATCCATGCACCCCCCACCTCCACACTCCCCTTAGGGGCTGTTTGAAAATGTACGGGAAGCATTTAGGATTGTCACCATCCTAAGGGGGCTCTACAAGCCCTCAGTGGGAGGGGTCCAGTGGTTCTAAAGACCTTACAGTGCATGAGACCATCAATGCACCATGAAGATTTGTCCAGACCCACTCGTCCCGGGCTCTGTAACCAACAACCTGGCTGGGTAGCAGAGGAAGGCCTGGATTCGAAGGCTGTTAACTCACCCAGCGAGCCTGCTCTTTGGCATTCATGATCCCGCCCTGCTTCTTCAACATGGTGCGGCTCCCCGCTCTCCTGCGTGGCACGTTAAGAACATCACACTGGATCCCATTGTCCTCTGGCATTTGGCTTCAGTTTAAATTGCAGTAATAGGCCAGAACCAGTGGGGCCATCCCTGGGTCATTCAAATTAGTCTTGGGCATTTTTTACCCTTTACTTTGCAGTAATTGGATGACCTGTAACTAACTTCTTGGAATAAGCTAGGACTTTACTGTGTTTACTAAATGTTGTTTTGTGCTCTGTACTCCTCTTTTATAAGCTTTCTAAAGGCTTCCCCTGATTTTTCGGAAGCCTGTTTTAGGGCCTCCTATTCTGTGTGATCTAGATGGATGTGTTGTTTTCTTAATCACTTTTTTAAAAGAAACAAAATCACTAAGTAATGTGGGGTGGGTTTGATGATGAAAATATGTAGGCAAATATTTAATTACCCATCACACACTATGATGGGAGGTATGGTACCGTATTTGGGGGACCTGCTCCTGGGGGTTGCAATACGTGGCTCACTGAGAACCTGCGCAGTTTCTGGAAGGGCAAGACCAGGAGAAAGTTGGCAGGCAGTTGGCAATGTGATTCCTGGAAGAGTCAGGTAGCATAGTGAGAAATTGTGCTCTGATAAGTAGTTGTTGGTTGAGTGACTGGTACCAGATGCAAACCTGATGTTATCACCAACCCATACCCCCCTACTACACACCCTTATCTTCATCTTAAAACTTCACATGACTTTCCATTGTTCTTAGGATCAAGGCATAATTCTTATCAGGTTCCCCAAAACTGGGAAAATGGCTTAGTCCCTAGTTCTTCTCCTAGGTCATCTTACCTTCATCCTCCTTACCTTCTGGGCGCCAGCTTTTTCTTCTTACAAATGCCTCCCTGATGCCTCAGGGCCTTTGCACAAGTGCTTCTTTCTGCCTCTTGTCATCACCCCATGCCTAGTACAGTGCCTGGTGTACGGGAGGCCTAAATATGTGTTTATTAAAAGAATAAATGAATGAAGGCATGGAAGTCAAGTCTCAGGTTGTTTGTTTGGGATATTTGTTTTGTTTGGGTTTGATTCAGCTTGATCTAAATGCTACCAAATAGTGAAAACAGAGGTCACAAACTGGCTGCCAAGAGAGCCAGAAATGATCTACACACATGTATCCTCTGGTGTGATCCCTACCTAGCTACCTTTTCCTGTCTATACAATCTGCCTTCACCCCAGAGCCATTCCATTGGTTGCCCCAGGCTTAAAACCCTATCCACTGAGACTTTCATTTAAATATTTGGTTTCAGTTCAGTGTAATTTAATTCACTTGAATGGAAACTCAGAAGGCAACACCCTATTCCCCCACCACTATGTGTTCGTTTTCTAGAACAATCACATAACCTTGTCTTTGAAATCTCATGTTTTCAAAATAAAGACCTCAAGGTCTAAAAGGCCATAGGAACTCACTCAACCATTGTGGTAAAACTGTCCTTTAAAACCCAGTCCCTTTGACTGCCAGCGTGGGGCTCTTTGCACTTCTCATCCCCAGAGTCAACCCACTATGGATGGCCTTTGTGTATATTTAATGGTTTTGAAAGTATGTATTTTGAGTCTTTAACTATCACACTTTATGCAATTAAAGTGTGCAAAATCAAGCCTTTTTATGAACGTTTTATCCAGATTGCTCTGCAGCTTGATTTATAAGAAGATAGAAAACCCTCCTTTCTTATCAAATAGATGCTGTTTACAAGTAATTTCCATTAATATGACAGTTTGAAGAGTACTCATCAAGAATGGTCCTTGTGAATTCACAACAATAGAATACAAGGACTTCAGCAAGCGGTGGGGTGAGGATTTAATCTTTCCTCCCTCCATGATGGGTGTTTATGGCCTCTACAGAAAGCAGATGTGGTGAAGTGATACATTTTAAAACCTTAATAGAGTTACTTGCTTATAGAATCGGAGTCAAAGAAAAATGAGGGCTATTACTCCTAGGCCAGGGGTTCCTCTGCTCTGGTCTCAAAACCTGGAGTGGCAGGTCCTGCCACTATAATTTGACTAATTTAGGCTCTCTTATTCCCTCCAAAGGAGACTCACTGTTCTTCAGACAAGTTGAGTTTTTTCTTCTAAAAAGTTATCCAAGTAGCCCCCTACCCCCCAACTACTCCCACCAGAATGCCTGCAAGAATTAGTTATTGGACTTCCAAAAGGCTGAGTACTGAGTACTCTAATTTTCATTTTAAAAATAAATACCTATTTTATACATATATACCATTAAAGTTTATTCATTCAGGTATTTAAGTACTTGGAATAGGCCAGGCATCAAGCTACATGCTGAAAATACAACTGGATGTATATCCATTATTTTTTCAAATCCTTCCCAAAGCTGAGAAGCCACCAGTGGTTGGCCTTGAGTTATAGATCAGGAAACTGAAAGATATTAGGTGATTGCCTGTGGTCACAAAACAAGTCAAAAACACAGCTCGGAGTCAGGACTAGAACTTGAGATTGTAAGGTCTTGAGACACAGCTGCTGCTTTTTAAAAAAACGTTCGGTTCCTACCGCTTCTCAGTGGTTTGAGTGGCTAATTCTCAGATGGACCGTGAAGTATAGCCAAGAAAAGCTTTCTCAGCCAGCTGTTGGCTTTCAACCGCCAGCCACCTATTAAGGGTCCTCGCCTCTGGCTTTTTGACAACTCACACTTCTATTCAGTGTAGTTGTATCTAAACTGGTGAGGCCATAAACATTTACAAATGACTGAGGGGATAAAAACCTTACTTCGTGTCCCCCAAAATGTCATTCGCATTGGGCTCTAGGTTCCACACTGCCCTGAGGGTGCCAGATCCTAGCTGTGGAGAACGGAGAACAAAGTTTCCAGAGTGCTTTGGTCCGGATGATCACGTGCTCATTTGCAGGTTGCCTTCCTTGTTCGCTGGCAGAGATCAGACCTCAAGCACAGACATCTCAGGCATCAGATTGAAGCACTGGATTTTGTTTTTTTTAGTACAATGCAAAACTGAAGTCATTTCAGTTTGGATAATAAAACAAATTTCTAATGAGTCTAAGAGATGCCAGAAGTAGCCATCACATTGTTAAGTCAAAAGAGCCAACTGTTAAAGCTGTGTTCTCTTGCTGAAGTAAGAAGTGATTCCAGCCCTGGCTGGTGACCCAGTGGAATGGCACAGGCCTGCAAGCCCAAAGGTCTCTGGTTCGATTCCCAGCCAGGGCACATAACCAGGTTGCAAGCCAGGTCTCCAGCCAGGGCTGTAACTGGAGGCAGGTGAAAGGCAGCCATACATTGATGTCTCTCCCTCTCTGCCTCTCTCCCTTCCCCTCCCTCTAAAAAGAAACTGAGGCTCAAAGAGACTAGATAATCCAGCACGTTTGATCTAAAGCCAATGAATGACTTTCATCTGCGCCCTGCACTGGGATGAATTTGAGGCTGTGGAGCATGGGTGGGAAGTAGGTGAGGCAGAGCATTAACTAAATTCAGCCAAGGTTCAAAAAGTGCCCCCAGACCTCACCTGTAAATCCTGGCGGTTAGAAGACCCTTATGGGAGGATCGGACCTCATTACGGGTGGCACACCCCGTTCTGGTTTTCAGAGGGATCATTGCAGGGAAATGAGACTTCTGAAAGTAGCCATTTCAGAATGTTCCAGAAAAAAATCAGGGACATTCTAACTCAGTAGTTCTTGATAAAGTTGTGAGAAATATGTTTCCTCAATGGAGACACCTCTGTAGAAGATTCTTGGCATGTGATTTGTTTTGTGACAACCATTTTTCAAGTCCGGAAACCAATAAGGAGGAAATATGTTCAATCTTTACATCATGGAAAGAAAAATAAGGAATGTTTGGTATCTTCCTTGTATACATGTGGTCCTGTCACCCCATTTATCTTCGCTTGCTTGACTGCGCCCTGCCTGCTTCCTGAGAGACCGCGTGATGGACCATCTCATTTTATTCCCACGGCAATCCTTAGACGCATCCCCATAATACAGATGGAGACACTAAGGCTCAGAGGGGCTTATAGCAACTAGCCTGAGGTTATGGGGCAGAAGAGACTAGGCTCAGAACCTTGACTTTTCCAGTATCATCCTGCACCCAAACATACCACGCTACCACTGGGCAACCTGCCGTATGACTTGGTGAAAAGCACTATGCTTTAAAATCCAAGTTGGCTACCTTCTTGGGGGTGGGGGTAGTGGGGGGGAAGGGGGACGGGGGGAAGGAGGGAGGGATACCATATTTCACTCTGGTTTTATCAGCTGTCATGATAGCTGGACCCCATCTGGAGATCTTCAGTCAATGGAATCATAGGCCCGTCTTTATTTGTAGCCAAAATCGCATTCTGCTTCCTCAAATGCAGGAAATCATCAGTCAGCGGGCAGGCCAGTGATAATTGCCAGGACTTAGGGTGAGAATGCAGTGGCTGGTAAGCATCAAACAGCACTCTTCTCTGCAGACTGTGTGTGCTCTTGCACTTAAAGACACCCTTGTTAATGACTTTCTATAAATAAGTTGGAGCTCATCATTGTTCCAGCGACAGCTGCTGAAGGGAGATCTCCCCTCAAATGTAAAGCACCTCTTCTTTTCTCTGTACTTTTCTCATGGAAAGAAAACATTTATACAAACCAAAGCATAGTGGGCTGGGCTCACTCTTTGGCTGTGTGACCTTGGAAGAGTTGCTTCATCTCTCTGTGCCTTCCTTTCACCCTTTGCCTATTTCAGGAATAAGTGGTGCCCTACATGTGAGCTCCTCAAGGATATGGCATAAGTAGCATTCATCTCTGGACTCCTAGACTCTGGCATACCATGGGCACTTGGGACTTGTGCACTGACTGGCGTTAAACTCACTTGAGTTGGATACGCCTTGAAAAGTTTCAAGGGCTACAGAAGTGAAATGGTAATCACTACCATGTAAATGAAAGAGAGCGGTTAATACTTAGAATCTTTCAACCTGTACTTCTTTCTGTCTCTTTAACACACAGGTAACCCCTGAAGTGTTCTTATTTGCCTCTCGAATTTAAACTAGCAGTGTGGACAAACTACAGACCAACACCTGTTTTGGTCAATAAAGTTTTATTGGAACCCAGCACACCCATACTTTTATATTTGTCTCTGGCTGTACTCTGGCAGAATTCAATAGCTGTAATGGAGATCATACATGTAACCCACACAGCTGAAAATATTTACTTACCCAACTCTTCACAAAATAAGTTTGCTGCTATATGAGTTTTGGTCTGACCCACCGAGGATGTGTTTCTCTCTAAAAACCTCTGACCTTACCCAGTGCCTAGAACATACCTGTCTGAACAGTACGAGATAAACTAGAAAATTATCCAGATTTGAAGAGGTAACGCCTTCCTCAAGTTTCTTTGGGGCAGCAGACTCAAAGTGACAGCCCAGAAGAGGGGGCTGCATGTACCTAATCCCCATTCTTTTAGGAGCTCAGGGCACCATTCTTTATGCTTATATAATAATTGTAGACAACCCAAACAGTAATGGCTCATTATGGTGTGATTACCACATGCTGGTCCCTGGGCTAGATGCATTATATCTTCTGTTTCATAAAATCAGCTCCACAACTCTGTGAGGTAGTTGGTATTATTATTCCTATTTTTAGATGAGAGGCCCGCCTAGCCCAAGGGTACCCAATGGTGAGGCCAGGCTCTGCCATCTACGTACGTAGCTCAGTGTGACATTTCATTTCTGGGTTCCCATTAGAGATGCCCTTTAGGATTCTAAGCTATTCCCTTACCAGCTCAGACAAGCACCTTGCACTCCCCGTGGCTCAGGGCATTGCAATTTAAGTTATTATTGACAACTTGCATGGCTTCGTTCACTTTTTAACAATTGTTTCTACCTTGCTACTGCTAATATGTGCCAGGAATTGTGCTGGGTATTGGGAACATCATGGGGACAAGTCCAAAACAGTTTTTGCCCGGATGAAGCTTAAAATCTAGCGAAAGCGATGGACTGGAATCAGCCACACAGCAGTTGTTGAAACAAAACCATGATGTGTGTTGCAAAGAGGAAAGTCACAGGGTGTCACGAGAGGGGGTCATGTGAATCTCTCTCAAGAGGTGACCCTGGAGCTCAGCCCTAAAGGGGTTCATAAATAAGCAGAGGGGAGGGAAGGATGTTCTAAACAAGAGAAGGGCACATGTGCAGGCTCTGGAGAAGGAAGAAGCATGGTGTGTAAAAGACTGAAAGGTCAACATGGCCAGAGTACATAGAACAAGGAGACTAGGTAAGAAAAGTCAGGGGTCACTCAAGGGTTGTGCTCAGATTTGACTCTGTCTTAAGAAAATGGGAAGCCATGAGGTGTTCGCACATGGGCGAACAAGAGGGTGACATTATCACTCTGAATGCCGCGTGTGGTTCTCTGATGCTAGGCTACTCTCTCTTGAGTCCACTGAGGGCCTTCAGCTAATGGAGCATCACACTGAGGAAGAGGAACTAAGGTGTACACGTCAGGGTCTGAAAACACAGCCGGTGTCCCGGCTGAGGCGTGAGGAATGAGGGGTGAGCGAGCAGCAGCCTGGCACACGCTGGGAGTCACCTCCCTGCTTCAGAGTGGAAACTCTGAGACCCTCACACCAGAGGCTGCTGCCAGTCTAACCACGGATGAGAACAGCTTGCTGTCAACTTGAAGGCTTGTTCGCTGCAGGCTGGCTCATTGGGTACGGGCGTACTTACCTTCTGAAAGCTGAGTTACTTGTCACCAAAGACCAGCCTTTGCCAGGCTCTTCGCTTCAGTTATGGGACACAGAGGAAGATTTGCCTTTGCTTCTAAGGGAATTCTAGGCATAAACACAATTCTCCTTCACCCTTAGAACGGAATCCAGACCCCCTCTCTTAGCCTGCCGGGCCCTCTGGTGTGTGGTCCTGACTCCCTGTTTGGGTTCAAATCAGATCACGCTCCCTCATTCAGTAGTTGCTCAATAAACCTTGTTGAATGAATGGATGTAGGGATGACTCCGTGATCTTGGGCAAGACGTAGTCCCTCTCTGATCTGTTTCTTCATTTTTTAAAGTGGCTGGCTTGAGTTTTCCCTAAGACCCTCTCTAGAATGAGGACTATGAGATACATAGTCATTCAGCCAACACTTGCCAAGATCTCCTTTAAGCCAAGTCCTATGACAGATACCAGGGATATGATGGCAGATAACCCAGTCCTTGAGAGGTTGATTCACAAGTGGAGATAGACCCTGGAAGAATAGTTTCAAACTAGCATGATGTATGAGTGCGAACTCTGGAGTCATAGGAAGTAGGCACAATCCCAAGTCCCACCACTTTCTGGAGCAAGCAGTCACTCAGTGGCCCTTGACTCATGGAATTTTTGTGAGAATTAAATGAGATGGTGTTGTCATTGCTGGCATCATCTCTGGTACCAAGAAGTGCTCAGCAACTGTTGGTGGTGATCATCAGCGAATGGTGATGATGACTAACATCACCAATGGTGCTCGGCACCCATGTGACTGTTCCACTTCTGCATGGCTTAACCCAGCGATTTTCAACCTTTTTCATCTCATGGCGCTAATGACTAAAATTCTGCAATGCATCAAAAAATATTTTTTTTCCTACCTGACCAAAAAATAGGTATAATTTTGATTCGTTCACAGCTGTTGTTGTGTTGGCTGTGGTCATTTTTTTCACTTGATAACTTAAGGGAAAAGTGGTCAGTGCCCCTGACTGAATGGTCAGGTATTGCATGTTTTAAAAATTCTAGGGGGCACACCAGTTGAAAATCGCTGGCTGCATGTATTTTCAGGTCACTCACTACCCAGGCCATTCTGGTTGTAAAATATGTTGACCTTGCCCTGGATGAGAGTGTCTGGGAGCAGAGATGCTCACTGATGCTAAATGTCAATGGTTCCTGGAAGATGCCCTGGGGAAGCTAAGACCAGAGCTGAGCTAGAAGGTAAAGAAGGGTAGGCAAGGCCTCCTCTGTCTCCACTTTGCCCTCCAGAAACAGCCAGAGGAAGCTTTCAAAAATGCTGATGGATCGACTGATGTCTTCTTAAAACCAGCGACTGTCTATTGCACTTGGAATCAAGTCAAAGCCCCTCACCATAGTCTGGAAAGCCCTGCATGAGCTGGTCCCATCTTAGTCACTGTCACCCTGTCCCAACCATACTCAGGCCCTGTGCCCCTACTGTGCTTTCTGCCAGCAGTGAACCTCCCTCCGATATTCCCAGTCTCCCCATGTCTGACCCCTCTTCATCATCAGAGCTCAGCCCTAAGGTTACCTCTGCGGGGAGGCTTCACTGCACCCCCTGACCTTCCCTCTCCCACTCCCCACCTGTTCTTTCCACTGTGGCCTTTCACTTTGCAGGCCAAACTCTCGTTTGTTTTCTTCAAAGCGCTTGGCACTACCTGAAATTATCTGTAGGAGGGCAAGGACCGTTATCAGTCTTGTTGCAACTGGCCTAGGCACATCGTTGGCCCTCAAAGTTGTCTTGAATGAATAAATTCCAGGTCCTTGCAAAGGACTGAGGTGAGGCAGTGTGTTCTAGGATGAGACACAAGGTTAGAGCTGGTACCACGCAATGTAGAGTCACATCAGGTCAGGGGGACTTGGACACAGAGAATTTTCTGGGTCACGGCATCTACCACATTGGGGCATCGTGAAAAGATAAACAATATCATGTTTTTAAGACAGCCCTTTCTGACATTTGCAGTTCCAGAAAACTTCTCTAGGAGGACACCCATTAATAAAGAGTCAAGGTTATAAAATAATTCTCAGTAATCCATGTTTAGCTCTTTCACGTGGTAATGCCAACTAGATTAGCAGAAGTCCTCAGGGCGCCTCTTCCCTGAATAGTTAAATTTGATCTTTCATCAGCATGTCAGTATTTAAGTCCCTAGAGAGTTTGCTCTTGTAAGCAGTTTCTACATTGTTCCTGCAGTCTTAGTTGCCTCATGAACTCGCTTAGAAGACCAGACATTCACTAAGCGATCCCCTATTTCATGTCTAACACTTTGATTACCTTGAGTAAACCCCCCAAATTGGGAGTCAGTTAAACTACACCTTGGGCTTACCCAAATTCCTCAAAATTCTCAGTTTGAGAGGTTTGGATTTTAAAAACGTTACCTCTAACTGGCAAGAAGGAATCCATAGGTACCCACCTGCCGATGTGATCCTCCTTTCTTAGCATCTGTACCTAGCTGCTCCCCAAGCCCAAATTCACGGCAGGACAAGCAGCAGACCTCCTTCGCCCAGAGCCACCCACTCCCCTGCCCCCTGTGAGCGGCCGGTAGGTATGAGATGGGCACCACTGTGCTTGGCTGGAGAGGAGCCAAGGCAACACCTCCAGGCCGTGAGCTTCCCCTAACACAGACCTGGGAAGGAGCGGGAGGGCGGCAGTGACATTTCACAGTTAAGCCTGGCTGTTGGCACTTGAACTAGTGCAGCTCTTCAGGCATCTTTTCTCTCCTCTTGCCTTTGATGCCAAAACTGTGTTCCGACAAGTGGGAACAAGAAGCGTGACCACTGCCAAGCCGCCTCCCGGGGTCTTCTGGAGGCCCTGGCTGCTCTGGGGCCCGTGGAATGACTTAGTGCCCCCCACCCTCGCCCACCACACACGCACTTTCTGTAAGCTGCAGGGCCCTGTGTCCTGGATCTCTGCCTTCACAGCCGCCCTCCCTGCCTGCGGTCCCTCCTGCTCTAACCTCCCTCTTAATAGTCATGCTCATGCTCAAAACCCTTCCCTAGCTTACAGCGTATATTCCAGGACTCCTATGATCTGGACTCGGCTTGCCTTCCAACACACATGATACGAGCCCCCCTTAACCTAGGCCAACTGAACTGGAAGAGGGGTGAACAGTCAGACAGAATAGGGCTCCGCTAAGCAGCCGACGGGGCTCTGCCAAAACTAATTCTCAACAACGTCTCATGTGCGTTTGAACCACTGGGCATTTGTTAAAATGCAGATCTTGATTCGGGGGGTCTAGGGTGAGGCTCAAGAGGCTGCATTTCTGGAAGCTCCCAGATGCTGTGGCTGTTGCCGGTCCCTGCACCACCCATTGAGTAGCAAAGCACAATGTCATCTTTTTAACGTCTAATTTGTATGTGTGGGGATGGGGACGGGGGGGAAGGCCGTAGTCCAAATAGCTTTATTTTAAGATGATGTTAACTCTATAACATCATCATGGTTGTAGCCCAAAAAGGCAATTTCATGTGGTTCAACCTACTACAAGAGGCAATCCATCAACCAACTCCTCATGGAAACCAAAGCTGATGATAGGAGACTCCCAGCCAACTTACCTTGAAACAGAGAAGAAGCAAGGCTTCAGATCACACTTCTAAACGTGTTAACTCGAGCTTAGAACAGAGCCCACCTCACCCCTGTA
The DNA here is from genome assembly GCA_004026585.1 of Noctilio leporinus. Classification (NCBI taxonomy): domain Eukaryota; kingdom Metazoa; phylum Chordata; class Mammalia; order Chiroptera; family Noctilionidae; genus Noctilio; species Noctilio leporinus. The sequence goes on from PVIW01000073.1 coordinate 75,226, forward strand.
TTTGCCAGCTCGTGGACCCTGGCTCCCACGGAGTCCCTTTCTGCGGGGCACCTGGGAGACTTCTTCCTGCCTTTGTCAGCCTTGTGAGTTGGAGAGAGGGATCCCTCTGCTGGACTGCCTTCCACTGCCTCCTCTCAGAACATGCGGAAATTTCCAGGCCTGCCTGGAAGTACTGGCACATCCCCAGGTGGCCCTGTAGGTCACCTGGTGGGCAGATCTCAGCAGATGGCAAGATGCGTTCTGATTCCCAGGAAGCTTACTCAACACTGAACGGAGGTGTGGCAGGTCCCCCACAGCTCCTGGTTCTTTCACATAGCAACACTTGCCCACCTCCAGACAGTTCTGGCGATGCGTGGGGGCTGGAGGAGGGGAGGGAGAGGCTGTTGGTAATCGCAGGTCTGAGACACCTGCCCGGTTCAAGTCCTGCGCAGGCAGAGCAATTCCCCGGCCCCTTCCTGGGGTTGCCCTTCTGATGGCAGGGTAGCTGCTGCCTAACCATCTGCCACCATTGGCAAAACTCGCAAGAAGTGAAAAAGCAACAAGCAAATAAGACATTTCAAGAGCAGCAGTAGCATGTGTTCCTTCTATGGGCAGCTCTGCTGACTCAAGATGTTCGGGATAGTCTCACGTTCAAGGTGCCGTCTATCTGAATGGGCGCCGATGGGGTTTTGGTGGTTATTGATCACGTTGCACTGGTTGTCCACTCCAGGTGCCTGCTAGCTGGAGAGCTTTTAACAAATGCCATCTCCCTATTCCCACCCCCAGATCAATTAAGTCAAAATGGAGGAGATAGGCACAGGTAGGTTTTAAAGGCACCCAGGTGATTTGGATGCACAATGAAGGTTACAAACCACTGCGTTGAGGTGGTTTTTTCAAAGGTCGAGCAAAAGCACCTTTGTTGATCATTGACTCTTCTCGGCTTCTGAAACTTTGCCTTTTTAAAAATACAATACCGGATACTGTTAATAATGAACATTCTCTTGGACTTTCAGAGTCACAAATCACTTTCACATTAGATTCTCCAATCAGCCTGTGGGAAATGCTAAGTCCATTACAGAAATATATATATGCTGGGCTTGCTGTGATGTTTACAAGAGACCAAAAGACAAAAAAAAAAAAAAAAAACAAACCCCAAAACAGAAACAACCTGAAAGCTAGTGAGACAATGGTTAAATATATTATAGCGCCTTCATGCAATAGAGAATTCTACCACTATTAGAAAGGCTTTGGTAGGCATAGAAAGATAGTCACAAACTATTCTTAAATTTTAAGAAACCATATTCAGGCTCAGATTGTAAATTATTACATTTCTCGTTTACTTTTTTTCTCACTCTTTTAACAACTTTATTTTAGATATCTTTGACATCTAAAAATTATATATATTTAAAGTATACAACTCTTGATGTGTTGGTGGTATGTGTGTGCATTGTGAAAAAATAGCCATAATTGAGATACATAATACATCCATCGCCTCCACATAGTTCCCATTTGTGTGTTAAGATATAAATTTTCGTGCTTGCTTCGGCAGCACATATACTAAAAATGGAACGGTACAGAGAAGATAGCATGGCCCCTGGGCAGCAATGACACGCAAATTCGTGGGGTGTTCCCTATTTAAAAAAAAAGATATAAGCCTTATCCTCTTAACTTTCAAGTATACAATACAGTATTGTTAACTATGGCCACCATGCTGTACATTTAGACCCCCAGAACTCGTTCATTTGCTTAACTGAAACTTTGTACCCTTTGACCAACATCTCATTTCTCCCTTCCTCTGTCTAGCCCTTGATAACTATCATTCTATTCTCCACTTCTATGAGTTTGACTATTTTATATAAGTGAGATCATATCGATGTGTCATTCTGTGCCTGGTTATTTCACTCAGCATAATGTTCTCCTGGTTCATCGATATTGATGCAAATGGATGCAGCCTTAAAAATTCTTTTAAGGCTGAATAGCATTTTATTGTATATCTCCTTTATCCATTCATCTATCAGTGGACACTTAGGTTGTTTCTATACCTTGGCTATTATAAATAATGTTGTAGTGAAACATGGAACTTCAGATATCTCTTTCAGATCCAGATTTCCTTTCCTTTGGGTATATGCCCTTTTTCCCACATCCTCATCCACACTTGTTATCTATTGTCTTTTTGATAATAACCTTTCTAACAGGTATGAGGTGATATCTCATTGTGGTTTTGATTTGCATTTCTCTGATGACTAGTGATAATAAGCAGCTATTCCTGTACATATTGGCCATTTGTATGGCTTGAGAATTGTCTGTTCAGCTTCTTTGCCCATTTTTTTTAACCAGGCTGTTTATTTATTGCTATGGAATTGTGTGAATTTCTTATATACATTCCTTGGATTATTAACCCCTTATAAGGTACAGGGTTTGCCAATAACTTCTCCCATTCTATAAGATGCCTTTTCAGTTTTTTGGTTGTTTTTCCTTTGCTGTGCAGAAGCTTAGTTTGATGTAATCCTACTTATCTGTATTTTTGTTTTTGTTACCTATGCTTTGGTGTCATAAACAAAATAAATCATTGCCAAGACCAATGTCAGGAGGCTTTTTCCCTTTTTCTAATAGTTTTATAGTTTCAGATATTATGTCTAAGTTTTTCATTTATTATTATGAGTTGATTTTTTTAGACAATGTAAGGGTTCAGTTTCATTCTTCTGCATGTTGATATTCAGTGTTCCCAACATTAATTATTGAAGAGACCATTCTTTCCCCATTGTGTATCCTTGGTGCCCTTGGCAACTGATCTTTAGTTGACCATAAATGTGTGTATTTATTTCTGAGCTCTCTATTCTGTTTCATTGGCCTATACATCTGTTTTGTGCTAACATTATACTGTTTTGATTACTGTAGCTTTGTAATGTATTTTAGAACCAGGAAATGTGATGCCTCCAGCTTAGTTCTTTTTGCTCAAGATTGCTTTGGCTATTTGGAGTCTTTTGTGGTTTTATACAAACTCCTGGAAAGTTATGTTTCTATTTCTGTAAAGAATGACATTGGAAATTTGGTAGGGATTGCACCGTAGATTACTTTGAATTGTATGGACATTTTAATAATATTAATTCTTACAAACCATGAACATGAGATGTCTTTCCATTAACCTATGTCTTCTAAAATTGCCTTTGATGTTTTACAGTTTTCAGTGTACAAGTCTTCACTTCCTTGGTTAAATTTATTCCTAATTATTCTTTTTGTCACTATTGTAAATGGGATTCTGTTCTTAAATTCCTTTTTCACATAATTTGTTGTTAGCATATAAAAATGCTACCAACTTTTGTATGTTGATTTTTGAAATCCAGCAACTTTACTGAATTGTTGATCCTAAATTTTTTGCCATTGTGAAGTCTCTTTAGTGTAGTCCACATGTATGATCATGTCATATGTAAACAAAGACCATTTTACTTTTTTCTTTCCAATCTCAATATCTGTGTGTGTGTGTGTGTGTGTGTCCTTTTTTCCAGGTTTAATTGCTCTAGCTAGGACTTCTAGTACTATGTTGAACACCGTGGCAAGAGTGGGCTTTCTTGTCTTATACTGGATCTTAGGAAGTTTTCGGTTTTTTCCTATTGATTATAATAGCTGTATGTTTTCTCCTTTATTGTTTTAAGGTATTCACCTTTGTGTCTTTTAAAAATAGTTTTTATCACGAATGAATAGTGAATTTTGTCAAATGCTTTTTCTGAGTTTACTGGATGTGATCATATAGTTTTTATCTTTCATTCTGTTAATGCAATACTATATTGCACTGTTTTGTATGTTGAACCATCCTTGCATCCCAGGAATAAATCTCACTTGGTTTTGGTGTATAATCCTTTTAATGTGCTATTGAATTTAGTTGGCTAATACTTTATTAAAGATTTTTGTGTCTGCGTTCATTAGTGATATTGGCCAGTAGTTTGTTTTTTTCATATTGTTCTTGTTTGGCTTTGGTATCAGGATGATGCTGGACTCATAAAATAAGTTTGGAAGTGTTCCCTTCTCTTCTATTGTTTTTGGAAGAATTTAAGGTGGATTGGTATAAATTCTTCTTTGAATGTTTAGTAAGTCACCTGTGGACCCATCTGGTCCAGGGCTTTTCTTTACTGGGGCAGATTTTTTTTTAATACTATTTCAACTTTCATATTTGTGTTCATCTGTTCAGGTTTCTATTTTTTTTCTTGATTTGGTCTTTCTAGGAATTTATCCATATATTGTTTTTAAGCCTGACTTTGTGTGTGTGTGTGTGTGTGAGTTATAAGCACTAAATAAAATCTGGAAACATACATTCTAAACTGTTAGCATTCTTATTGTTTAGGCGAGGATGAGAAACAGGTATGGGAGAGGGATTAGCACTTTTTTCCTTCCCTCTTTTTTATTTTATGACAAAAATCATGCTTCCATGCTGTTTTAAAAAATCTGTTTTAAAACCACATCCCTAAGATGAATCCAAAGAGAGATAATCATACTCATTTTTCAAAGGAAATTACTGAGTCCCACTGAGGTAAAATATTAGTCAGGTGGCTCAAAATTGGTGGGGCACTCATGTGACAATGTGTGCTGTGTTTCACAATTTCTTTTCCTCAAAAGAGGCAGTTTTAAACATTAGGTAGTGGAGAGAAAACCTATTTCCCAGAACGCAGTTCTAGGACTCCTTTTGTTCCGGGTACTGACCATTGCACCAGGTCTCGGCAGGCACAGGGCTGATCGTCACTGAACGAGGAAGTTTAACCCCGCCCAATCAGGTGACCTGCGCCGGCTGGTGACACCAGCTCTGTCTCCATTAGGGCCCTAACAATTCCCTGCTCAGCCAGAGGCCAGGAGCAAGATTTACGCACTGCCAGCAGCAGCTGTTGGTGCAGCATGTCGGCCCCTGCAGGGCCTTCCCACTCCTAAGAAGGGAAATTCACTTTCCACGCACTTTAGGGGAAATGTCCTGAGATGGGGCCAGAGCCAGATGGGCACTGAGCTTCTGAAAGGCATGACTGTTACCAGGAAACATTTGCAAATATGAATATTTTTGTATATGTGTGTATGCGTGCGCATGCATTTTGCACACATGCACATCTTGAAATCCCTTTAATTACAAGATTGTCTTTTCCTGTTGTTCTACAATAGTGTATAGGACTTTACCGTTTATCCTTACGTAGGGAGGATGTGCTGAGCCTCACACATTTTAATGCTAGTGGTGTTCTTATCATTGTGTCTTTCCTCCTGCCAGGTGCAGCTCATCCACTATAACCATGAGTTATACACAAATGTTACAGAAGCTGCGAAGAGCCCAAATGGACTGGTGGTAGTTTCTATATTTATAAAAGTAAGTGTCTTGCATTCCTTTCTTCTTCTGCTCTTGCTGCCCCCACCCCCTTAAGCATATCTGTTTACAGTCCTGCTGGATCTTAGAAATAACACAAAGGCTGGTGTGCATGCCCAAGGAAAGCTGCAGGGTGGTGATTTCACATCCGAGAGATTTATGAAAAATGAGGTCCCTCCCAGTGAGATACAGAAATGATGGGTTTCATTTCAGAACATCAGGGCATAGTAACTAAGCAGCCTCTGTCCTAGAGGGAAAGAAAAGGGTGGGGAGGAGGCTGGAAGCGGGCCTCAGGTCCCACTTCATGCAGAAAAATCAGAAAGATGTAATAAGAGTGGAAGGGGTGGCCCACTCACACCTCCCAGGATTAAAGCCCTGCCCGTCGCTTGGGGCAAAGAGATACAAGGAAATGTGGCTGTTCCTCCCGCCCAGCGCTGCACGGAACAGGGCGGTGACCCTGAGTATCGCCCTCCCCACTCGCTCCCTCATAAGCATCTCCCTGGGAAAATTAAGCAAAGATCACCAATGCTGACTTTAGGGCCCTCCAAGGGAGGTTCCTCATCTTCCTAACAGCCACCAACGACAAATCTCCCACCAAACCAATTCTAAGTTGTTAAAAGGTGATTTTTGACAGATGGAGAGTGAAACAGGTATGCAAGTTTAAAGAAAGAAAAAAATGTGGTCTTTTCACATGGGGGGAAAAAAGAGGAAAAAAAAATCAACAAATGGCATTTCCAAAGGTTGGCGGTCACCGTGCAAACCCCTTGGGAAGTTTTGACCAGACCGTGAGAGGAAGTGTCCTGCTATGAACTTGGATGAAGATAATCGGTAGAATCCAGCATTTGCCACTGTGGGGTGGGAACAGAGTTCTGGTGGTGACATCGTCATTGTTCAGAAGAATGGGCACAGGGGCGCCCCATGCACCACTCTGCCAACCTCCCCAGAAGCAACACCCTTTGTGACAGGGGCCTCACCTACCTGGTCATCCCTATAAAACCTCCATGTCCCCCCCTCATTCTCCCTCCCTCGGATTGGGTCCGGCCTTTCTGTGGTCCAGGCAGAGCTGTACATTGGACAAGGGCATTTGTGACATGTTGCTGTCCCCTAGCCACCAACCCCAAACTCCTCTAGCTTGTCATCAGCAAAGAGAAGAAGGGGTCTTTGGACAGGGAAGCATATTTTTAGGCCTTCTTATATCGGAGGCAACATCCCAAAGAACTTGGTCCTGCTGATCTTGGCTCCATGCCTGGCACCTTCACATGTCAGGTAGTTCCTGAACGCCAGGCATTCAGATATGTACTTTGCGTATGTTTTATCATAGAACCCTAGGAAATTTGTAGGGTGGGCGTTGGTGTTTTATCCTGCTGATGAGGCCAAGGGTTCAGAGACTCTTTGGCTTTCCACTCAAGTCCATGTGTAAAGCTCATAAAAAGACAGCTAAGAAGGGAACACAGGTCTTACTTGACTGTAATATGAAGACCTCATTCATACTACACACTGCACCCCCACCACCCCCCACACACACACAAGAGCTGGGGGAAAGCAACTAAGAAGAAAGCAGGAAATGACATGTAAACGCATCTCTCCCCTAACTCCATGCTGCCCACAGCACAGGCAAGTTCTATATCCCTTAACAAGCCCCAGTTGTGACATGGATAGCTACCTGGTACACCCATCCCAGGCCACCCTCACTGAAGTGAAGCCCGCAGAGAGGTCACAGTGTTGGGACACCCATGTCCAGGCACTTAATTCTCACATGGCTTTCCCAGTGAGTAGCTTTCAGCCAATATAGGCTGCGCGGCAACTCAGCCCTGGTCCCTCACCTTGCCACCCTTGGCATCCCATTCCAGGGTCAGTGACCGTCATCCTGGAAGGCATCCCAGCTGCCAGGGTGACTGACACATGCAGAAGTCAGTCAACAGTACCCTATTGGTGTGTCTCGCTCGACTGAGATGACTGACGCAGGTCCCCGCTGCCACCCTGCAGGTTGTTGGGAGGAACCTAGGCTCCTACCCGGAGGTCAGTGACAGGGTGGTGACTGGCTCAGCATAGTCTCAGGCCATGTTGTCCCCTCAGGGGTGCTTCCCTTCTTTCCCTGAGCAAACCTGAAGCTTTCTGGCTAGATCTCAAAAATAAACCATAGCATGTCTAGCTTTGTCCAATAGAGTCAACTTCCAGATGTTTTAGCTGTGACTTGTCTTCACTCACCCCAAAATACCTACTGAGCAGGGGCCCAGGCTGGCCCTGTGCTAGGCACTGGAGCAGAGCAGTGAGGCTAACAGAGCCCAGGGCCTGTCAGGGGGCACAGCCTCTGCTAGCCTTCCCCGCCCCCCAATCTCCCCACCTCCAGTCCTGGATCCCAGCAGGGTAGGCAGGAACAGCACCTGAGAGGCCCCACATCTAGGTCAGCTGAGCCCTGGAGATGTCGCGCTGGCCAAGTGGAGCCATAGAAGGGTCAGAGTTGTTGGCTAAAAATAAGAGACTTGTTTATCTGTTGGTTTTATTGGGAACAAGTTGGGAAGGACCAACTTGTTCCCTGTTGGTCCTTCCCGTGACCACAGGGAACAGAGATTTGGCTGTAATTGCTACTCAATCATGCACCATTAACCCCCCACTGACACTCACTTATACCAAGTACATACTTTATCCTCTTACCCACGCAGTCAACACACGGGAGCCCACAAGACATCGGTGTCACTTTGGAAGTTTTTCAGTTGTTCTCAATCAGCTCAGAAGGGTCCAGTCGCAACGTTAGCACTGCCCAGACGCCCTGGGTACCAGGAGCCCAGGGCACCGATCATGGTTCATAGCAGATCTCTTACCCACCATGACATCATATTTTGGCTCTCCTCCTCTCATGGGTGCATTGGTACAGACAGGTGGCTTCAGGCGATCTTTCAGATGGCCAACGAGGATGGGAAAGTAGAAGTTGGGTTCTGCACGAAAGCTCCTGTGGTGCAGCAGGGTTTGACTTGGGGCTTTTCTCCGTGTGTGGGTGGGCTTCCACAAACACCATCAAACGTTGTCACTCACCAAGCTCTCCTTGGTGTGTGTCTCAACACAACGCACCCAGGAAGCTGTGGGGAAGGAGAGACAGATGGCAGGAAAATAAACAGTCTGGGCTATTTCCAACCTAAAAATTACCTGTTGCTTATCTAATAATAATAATCATCTGCTGTAGTTTTCTCAACCTTCAGAATAAATCAGATTTAAAATGTTGATGTGTCACAACATCCGATTAGTAGCTGAGGTGTAAATTATAGAGCAGAGCTGAGCTGAGCGAGAGAGGAGAGAAACAGCTAGGATAAACGATGACACCTCAGAAAAGCTGACTAAATAGGGGGGCGCTAAGAAAACAGTGTCAGTGGTTATGTGGGGGCACACCACAGTCTCCAAATAGTAGTCCCCTGGATTAAGCCCCTTGAACCTCGGCTCTTTCTCCCGGAGAAGGAATGTGGAGACCTAAGGGCCTGGACATAAAATGGGAACTGATCCCTAATGAGTATTTGTAAATATGAATTGGATGTATAGATGCATAGATGCATGGATGGGTGGATGGGTGGATGGATGGATGGACAGATGGGTGAGTAGATGGATGATTGAACAGCATGGGGTATGATATATTTGATTTATGCAATTATATGCAGTTGTATAATAAGGCTCTCTATTGCTCTTACAGATTTGTTTTCATCTCCTGACATTCCTGTTCTATGTACTTTCTCTCTCACTCTCAGCCTGGATTACTATCCTCCTTGCTAATATGTCACTCCCTATCCCCTTTGATGGCTCCCCAGCCCTACAGAATCAAGTTCAAAGGCCCTAACATGACTGTCAAAGCCTGACATATGCTAGCTAGCAGCTGCCTACCTTTCTCTCTGGGCTCACCATCCACCCTTCCTCCATACTCTCAGCTCCAACTACACTGGCATACGTGCCTGAGCATGGCTAGTTCCCCCATGTCCATGTTTGAAACAGCTCCTCTGGGTGTTATGTTTTCCACTCTACTTGGTTAACTTCCACCCATCCTTCAAGACTCAGGGCCCCAGCTGGGCAGCTCAGTTGGTTAGACCATCATCCCCATACACCAAGGTTGTGGGTTTGATCCCCAGTCAAGGCACATCCAAGAATAAACCAATAAATACAAAAGTAAGTGGAACAATAAATACATGTCTCTCTCTCTCTGTGTCTCTGTCTCCATCATTCCTTATCTCTCCCCCCTCCCCTGCCTTTCCTCTCTCCCTAAAATCAATTTAAAAAAAAAAAGACTCAGTTCAGTTCTTAGCTCCCCAGATTCCTCAGGTTCACCAGGCCTTCTCTAATATCATCATACCTATGACTCTATATTAGCACTGTTCATACTATATTATAACCACTATTTACCTAACCTATCATCTTTCTGTAGACCGGGGCTTCTGGAGAATGGAATATGTGTATTTTATCTCTGAATGTTCAGCCATCATAGTGTTTGCCACGTGGTAGGCACTCAAGAAATATGAACAAGCAGGTGAATTCATGAAGGCAATGTTGATCATGGGATAGTCCTACCCAGTCATTAAAAACATTATTTTTTCTCCCCTAGGTTTCCGATTCCTCAAACCCATTTCTTAATCGAATGCTCAACAGAGATACTATCACAAGAATAACATACAAAAGTAAGTTTCTTATGCAGCAACGATTTCTCATACAGCAACAATTTCTTATACAACAGTTCTATAAAGGTTAGCTCGTCTGAAGGCAGAAAGCCAGAACTGATGATCTCCTAGGACCCCTTTCAGCTTCCTAATCCTTTACTTCTACAGAAAGTCACTCTGGAGGGTCGGGGCTGGATGAGCTGCTGCTCGTTTGAAACCAGAGTCCTTGGGGTGTCTTTGTCATCCATGCCTGTCTAAGGCAATAATGATAATTCTGAAGATGGTCATCAATAGCCCATGGATAGGAAATGAGCCAGGGCACTCGATTAGTGGACAGACTCCACCATGGCAGCTAGCCATATTTGGGGCTGTGCCAATTTCATGATGGAAAGAGCATTCACCAGGTAGTTTGCCTGCCACCTCAGCACTGACAGCACCCCTCAGAGGGACCAAGTCCCCCTCTCTGTGTCACTGGATCTCCCCTTCACTGGGAGGCCTGGTGGCATCTGGCTTCATCCTCACGTATGGCACGCTGATCTAAAGGACTCTGTCCAGTTTCCTTGGGTATCCGGGGTGTTAAAATGAAAGGGACAAGAGGGGAAAGGTGCTACTGTCATCCACAGAAATCCCAGAAGTTGCAGGATTTGGGAGGACTTATGTGCACTAACACACACCACAAGATGAAAGAAGTCATCAACATTTTTTTTTTTTTTTTACCTTAAGTGGGATTCAAGTTCTGACTTTGGCCTTCAACAAGGAGTTTCCTCATTTTGACTCTGTCTCCTCGTCTATAAAGTGAAGGAGTTGAATTTAAGGTCCTTTTAGGATTCGGAATTCAGCCATAGGTCAGTAATGATTTTCACCAAAGTTGAAACACACCACTTCCCTTTGGCATGTCCCCTACCAAGCGAGGAGCCCAGCTGTGCCTTCTGCCTCCACCTCCCATGGCAGTATAGCAAAGGCAGCGTGAAAGCCTACAGGCCTCCCTGGGACTGCTGAGGGGAGAGCCCTTCCCTCATTCACTGATTCAGCAAACACCTCCTGCACACCTGCCCTATGACAGATGCCAGGCAAAGCTCTCAGGGTAGAAAGAGGGCCAGACCATGCCACTACCTCCCCATAGGTGCTCACTGCCAAGTGACTCCCACATGAAGAGGATGGGGTAGATGGCAGTGGATGTCCCCGAGAAAAATAAATCAAATTGTCTCCAGAGCCACCCCACCCTTCCTCATCTGCATCCCTACAAGCTCTCAGCTAAAGAAGGCATTTCTGCCTCATGTGCCAACGGCACATTTGATAACTGCCCATAAAAGATTATTAGTCTTTTAACTTTTTTTGATTAAAAAAGCATGAATATTAAATAAAATGTTTTCAAATAATCTTGAATTTGCAGCTTAGAGGCTGTGAAAAGCCATGAAATCACACATTAAGCTCCAACATACAATCTCACAGATTGCCAGCTGCAGAATCAATCATTAGATAGACTGTCCTCCCCGCCCCACCCCTGGCTCTGGTCTGATTAAGTGTAAGTGGTGTGGCTGCTACTGAAGAAGAAAGTATCCACGTGGGTCTGCACTATGGGAAGGTAGATCGATTCTGGTGCAAGTAGGGACTGGAGAGCCAAGCTGACAGGTCTTGATAGGACCAATGATGGATGGCTATTTTGTGGCTAAGGGAAACATCAACATCCTCCACCTCAGATGAGGTGTCCCTCCTGACCCCCCACCCCACCCCCCACCATCAGGTCTGCTGTAACTGAGAAGGACATACTTTGGCAATAGCTGAAGTGGATAGCAATGTGAAAACCGAAGACCTTCCTTCCTTTCTTCACTCAAGCACTTTACACATATTTATTGAGTGGCTCCTGAGTGCAAGGGTATAGAGAGATCAACAGCCAGAACATATTTCCAGTCCACAAGGTCCCCCTCTTTAGTCAGGGAGACAGACGTTTTTCATTGTATATGATAAAGATTCATGTAACAAGTTCAGTGGTACAACTGTGAAAAGAATTCTTTTGGATCACAGATCTGCTCAGAATTCCATGGCAGGGTTGCACAAAGCAGGTGCCATTCAAATCAGGACTGAATAGATGAATAACTGTTGGGGAAAGAAGGAAACAAGAAAGGAAGCTAGGGAAGGAAGAAGAAGAGAGGGGAGGAAATGGGAGACGGAAAGAAGGAAGGAGGGAGGGAGGGAGGTATGACATTCCTAGTTTAGACAGTAGCATCCACAGCAAGGATAGCATTAAAAGAACAATGAAATGTTCAAAGCAGGGCGGGTGGGGGGGACTCTGTCTTTATCAGCTCTTCATCAAACAATGTACCCTACAAACACCAGCAATGACCTGACTTAACGGAGGAATGAATGCATGGGTCCCAGCAGTAGCAGGGACAAGGGCAGAGGAAGTGAGAGGCAGTGAAGATTGGCTAGGCACCAGGCTGAGGAATATGCACAGAAGATGTATTTGAAGAAATGCCCTCAGCACCTCTCCAGATGCCCTTCAAGAAATGCAAATAGAACAGAGCAGGAGCTCCTCCTTCTGTCCCCTCCGATCTATCTGTCAGAGCCAAGGAAAGAGAAAAGGGAACTACAGGAAGATAAAGAGACCCCCTGGGGAGAGGTGACTGTGTTAGACCCCCTTATCACAAGTGTCTTGTGCTCTTACACACATTGGAGAAGGATGCAAGTGTTCTACGTCGCATACTTTTCACGTACCTGAAGGAGAGACAGCACAGGCGTAATGGTGGCACCTACACATGGGAATGTCCTGGACACTTCACTGGGAACTCACTGAAGGAACTGATTAGCTCAGCAGAAAAGCGCCACCCCTCTTCCCTGCAGCTAAACTCCTGGGGAAGGAAGGCTGGCGGTTAGCAGGGGAGTGTCTGAATCAGAAGTCAGTCAGTCACTGGGACACAGCCAGTGGGTGGGACACACAAGCCTGAAAGTGTCTATAGTGGCTTCGTAGGAGGCAGCAGGTGCTGCTGGTGTCAGCCCACAAATTCCAGGCAAGATGAAGACAGTACCATCTGCTCATGGGGCGCCTATCAGAGTCCTCTGTTTCTAAACTTCGAACATATAAATCAATCAGTTCCCCCCCACTGCCACCCAACCACATACCCAGGGACACCTGACTGTGACCTTCACCCACTCTCCCCACCAGCCCATTCTGCGACAGCAGCCCAGGACAGCCTTGCATGGCTCCAGTACGCCCCTCGCTTAGATGCTGTGCCCGCTCTGCCACACACAGAGCCTCTGGAAGACGGAAGTGATGCTAAATGAGACCTCGCCGCTCTCCAGGCTCCAGGCGACGAGCTCTACCTGTAACACCTTACCTGGTGCTCACAAAGTACCTCCTGTTGCCTTCCTAGCTTACAGCTGAGGACACCAAGGCTCCAGGAAGTGAAGTCACGTGAGGGGACACACACGTAGTAAGCAGCTATTCATAAACAAGCGTTCTGCGTAATAAAAAACCTTCTCGCCGCCACGTCTGTGCTCAGGTGGGGCAGCTGCAGCTCCACAGGTCGGCGGGGCAGGGTGGTTCCACAAGGCTCTCGGTTTCCCAGACTCGGGCAGTCCCCCCAGGACAGGTACTTCTGATGGTGACGCTCAGAGAGGTGTGATGCTACGTAAGGCCTCGACTTGACACTCACGCGCACATCACTTCTATTTACTCTCCAAAGTCCCATGACTTTCTTGGTACTTCAAATACATTTCACGGTCATCCTAAAAAATGAATTAATTAAAATGAATAAAATATTCCTGTGGCGGTGGGGGTGGGGAAGGAGTGAGCATAGCCTGAACAATGGTTTACTCTTCCTCAACAGGAGGGCAAAGATTCAAACGTAAGAGCAAGGAAAGCTTACCTCCGAGGCCTTAGGACTAGTTGTAATGCTGATACTTGCACAGTACCTGACACTTATCAGCGTATTTTTCCTCTTCAGTCCAGCTTTGGTTCCATCTGAAGAGCCACCTCTTTGTGTCTTGCATGTGTTTCCATTGGAAAGGGACATAAACTAACCACAGAACCTGAGGGAACTTGGAAACTTCAGGTTCCTACCGTTCTCAGCCCTCTGCAACTCCTGCCTGTGCCCTGGCATGGAACCACCGGGGGAGATCAGTGTCATGCAGAGAAACACAGTGGCACGGCCATCATTGGCCCTCGTAGTCGCCAGAGAAGTCATGGTGGCAGTCTTCCCCGTCAGCCTTTCCCTTGCCGGCCACCATCATTAGAAGTTTCAGACACGTTAAGCTTGAGTTGCTGATGGAGTATCCAGTCTGAGGCACGGAGTCGGCAGTTGGATGTACGCGTCTGGACTTCAGGAGACAAGACGGAAGCTGGAAATGTGAAAATCATGAGGCTCCAGATGGCGTTTAGACTGGGTGAAATCATGGGAGTGAGAATAAATAGAGGAGAGGCAGACACATCCTCACTTTAAAAGAGCAGCTCAGATCCTCGTGACACAAGATTGCAAGTCGTTTCTAAAGACACCTCGTGGAGCCCAGCCTGGAAGAGCCTGTCGTGTGTGTGTTTCATCAGCTGGCTGAGGCGGGGCCGGCGGGGCCCGAGCAGCGCAGCAGCATGAGGCGAAAGCACACAGACAGCATGGCAGCCAGTTGGGACACAGTCCATGGCCTTGGTTTCCTCGTAGCTCAGATGACTAGGGGTGAAAAGGAATTGTGCCAAGTCATTCTGTTGAGCCCATTAAGAAATTAATGCCAGGGAATCCGTTAACGTAGGAAAGAAGGAGAGTCTCGCCAGGGGGAAACTGGGCATTTTGGAAACCAAATAGCAAGCTGGTGAAAGTCACTATGCTAATACTTATGGGACACTGTGGGCTTAGCGGACTTGGGCTTCCAGCTCCACCAGTTCCTCTGCTGTGTGGCTTCAGGCAAGTGTCTTAACATCTCTGAGATAACAGTTTCAAGATCAGTCAAATGAGGCTATTAATACTGATATCGAGAGGGTTGTGGTGAGGATTAAGCAAATTTCCTGGACAATGACTGGTGCCAACTAGGTGCATAATTTTTGTGTGTTTCTATATTGTCCTAAACTACGTGGTCATTAGAGCAAGCTTTCTGAAGAAGGGGAGGTAGGTCAGTATGATGACAGGTTAAAATATATATTTTTTTTTCAAGATAAACACACTACCAGGCACACAGACAACAGTTTGCTTGCTTTACGTGAAGTTTAAAGTTCACAGTTCCTGTATGTGAACCATGCAGCGGATGGTAATGTAATAGCCTAGCGAGGAAACACTTCTTTCCTTGGAAGTTAGGGTTTCACATGTCTGAGAAAATCTAATAAAACACTCTCACTAAACTGAACCAACAACGGGGAAGACCAGCCTGAATTAATTTCAGACTGAATTAGAAAGTCTTCTAAAGAAAATCCATTTTATTAAAGTTAAATTCCCCCTCAGCAGGTTGGGGGTCAAGACTAAAATCATGACATGGAAAAATGAATTTTCTGAATGGATTTTTCGGGAGGCAATATTGGTCGTTTAATTGAAGTATTTTAATTTTTTTTTAATATAGTGTTTTGGAATAATGCCCATATCCCTCCATTTTCCTCATTTTGATTAATTAGCAGGCACAGTGCCCCAGTGATATAAAAGGTACCATTCCTACCATTTTAGCATCCGCATGACTTCATCAAGCTAGCATTATTTTTTTTTAATTTTATGATATTTTAAAATGGTGAAATTAGTGACTAATGAAGTGCAAAGAGCCTTTTTAAATGGGTAAGAGGGAGCCCTTATTAGGACATTATATATAAATGGACTCTCTCTTCCAAGGTCCTAGGACAGTGTATCATTTTGTTAGTTTCATCCTCATTCAGTTTCTCATCCTCCATTCATTTCATACATAGAAATGTAATGGTGAACTTCAGTCTAATAAAAATCCAAAAGGTCATAGGTTCTGGCTATTGTCTTAATATGTTTCCTCAGAGGAAATAAAGGCAGGAGGTGTTTGGAGAAAAGATTTTTCTTTTTTTAAAGATTAAGAACCTGGGCATTGGCCTTATAGGAAACGTGTTTTTTTTGTTTTTTTTTTTTTTAAGATTGTATTTATTATTTTTAGAGAGAGGGGAAGGGAGGAAGGCAGAGAGGGAGAGAAACATCAATGCATGGTTGCCCCCAACCTGCTTCCAGGCACAAACCTGGCTGGAGACCTGGCTTGCAACCTGGTTATGTGCCCTGACTGGGAATCGAACCAGCAACCTTTGGGTTTGCAGGCCACCGCCTATCCACTGTGACACCAGCCAGAGCTAAAGGAGAGATTTTTAACCATAGTGTTTTGACATCCTGTACAAGTACCTGTAAAGATCTTTTTCAGGAAGTCTTGCCTGTTTATCATTTTGCTTTAGCACCCCCACTCTGGCTGAAAGATGAGGGTGCAGGCAAAGGTGGACCAGTTGGAACTGCTTTCCAGTTGCAGTTCCTTGGGAAGCGTTTTTTGAGCCCATGAGCCCACCCCTCAGAGGGACACGGTGTTCAACGTGACGAAATATCACCGAGGAATTGAAGCATATTCTTTCTGCTGCCCTTCTCTATGCTTAATTGAACTTCTCCTTTCATCTCAAAGAACCACTTTGGAAATGTTTTCGCAGAATGCAAAACGCAGCGTACCCATTCCCGTGCTGCGTGCTAAGCAGTAACTCAAAATAGTGAGGAACGGAAAAGAGGCTGCCTGCCTCCATGAATACAATTCTCCGAGGCTCTTTTTTATTTGTTGTTTGTGTAAGATAAAAAAAAAATCACATAGTATATGCTTTCGTAATTGCCTTTGTTCATTTCAGTTGAATGTGCTTCAGATTACAAGAGGAAATGTCATTCCATATGAGGAAATTGCCAAATGGTTCCATATTGATCAGAAGCAAATCCAGTATTGATCTCTGGAACTGCCAAGTTATTTTTTCATTGGCATCTTTTTCTTTGAATGGGAACTTCGTAAGCAGGAAGCCAGGTGGTGTGAAATCTCATCGGTCCTCACACACAACCACAATGCATTTAACAGCGGCTGCATTGAAGCTCAGACTGAGGGAAGATTCCCCACTGTGCAGTCCTAGGTACTTCATCATAGTGTGTTTCTCTTAGAAAAAGGGAAACAATCCAACTTGGGAATTGTGTCTGTGACTAAGAACTCAACATAATATAAATAATAGGCTCATCAAGAGCATGTCATAAAATCAAGAACACAGCTTCTACAGTCTCGTGTGCATAAATATTCTATACCTATTGATTATGCATAGGGTCTTCCTCTACTATAAAGATAGAGCCAATACTAAAAAATTACAACACTGCCATACCAAGAATTTGACCTACTTAAGATAAATTTGCCTGCATAAACTTGTTTCTGTTGAATGACATTTTGGGATCTATAGCAGTCTTTTACTTCTCACCATTCTTGAGGTTGAAAGTCCAAGATCAGGGTGCCAGTGTGGTTGGATTCAGGTGAGAACCCTCTTCTGGGTTGCAGAATTCTTGTTGTATATTTACATGGTAGAAAGGGTGAGAGAGCTCAATGGAATCGAGTTTATAAGGGCACTAATCCCATTTATGGGGGCTCCACCCTCATGACCAAATTATCTCCCAAAAGCCTCATCTCCAGGTACCATCACAATCCACCCCCCACCCCCCACAATGGAAGTTAGCACTTCAACATATGAATTGCCTGGTTGGGCGGGGGGTGGGATGGCACAGACATTCAGTTCATTGTCTACTCCAACCATCTGCATACTACAGATGTGGATACTGAGGCTCATACTGTTACCTGCATGTCCATGGCCACCTGGATGGTGCACAGCAAAGTCGTCCCTCACACTTGGGTCTGAGTCCAGGAATCACACTCCTCATACTAGGTCTTTCCAAGTTCTATAGTGTGAGAAATTAAATAGGGCAAAGGGTGAAGTATGAATATTAGCAAGTTCATGGAAAGAACAAAGTTAATGAATGAGGATCGTGGGAGGACAGAAGCTGCCCACCTTCTCAGAGACTGTGGTGTCTCTCAAAGGGGATGTGGACAAAGGGAAATCTGGCAGGACCACGGTGGGTAGTTGGCAGTACCATCAGCACAACAGTGTTTTAGAAGTATGTTATTACCTTGCTTGCTGTGTAGTTTAACCCACGAACACGTCACTTCTTGCCTCTTGCTCCTAACCTGACACCCCTACCCACACAGACACACATATGCACACCAATCCTTTCTTCAAATGTGAGAGCAACACAAAGGCTGGTTTTAAGTTCAATGAAACATAAATGTTCTTTCTATTTCCTCCAGTCATGCCTGGAATGCCCCTCATTCTGTTGCCCCCGTCCTTCCCTCCTTCCCACCACTCAAAATAAAAGAAAATGCAATCATGGCAGCATGCTAGAGTACCCAACATGCTCCGGGTGCAAGCTTGGTTAAACAAATCACATTGACCTTTAACAAAGATGTGCCAGATGCTTCCTTCTCTCATTCAATATGTTCATCTTCAGGCCGAAGCTTCATCAGAGCAAGCATCATTAAGTGCAAATCTGATCTCCCTGGTCCCCTGCTTAAAAACCCTTTAGCGGCTGTGCATTGCCTGCAGGGTGAAGCCCAGACTCCCAACAGCACAGAGAAAATTCTGGGTGCAGCCCTTGCTGACCCTCCAGCCTCGTTTCTCACCACAGCCCTCCTCCTGATTCTCATCCACCCTCCGGCCGTCCCCAGCTGGGCACCACTCTGTATGTCCTTATTCTTTCTCTATCATGACTGTCTACAGTGCCCTTGTCAGCCACCTGCCTGCCAGCCACACACTGATTAGCTCTTGTTGTTCAAGATGCAGTTGAGGTCAGCTCCTCAGTCAACCCTCTCCTGAGTCCCACCCCCAGGCAGAACTGACAGCTTCTCGATGTACTCAGTGCAGATACGTATCACGGTCTCTGCTACTCCTTGACGCCTTCACTTAATTACATCCTGCTCTCCAGCACCTAGCTTAGTGCCCGACACACATGAGGGGCTTAGGAAGCAGAGCCAAATGGTGGATACTCAACATAAGCTTGTTGTGTTGGCGCCTGATCTAACCGCCAAAATCCATCGCATTGGTGTGTGCCCAGGGCTATGGAAGCCATGAATATACTTGGGCTACCCTATAATGAGTGTATAGAGTAATAAAAAACAAAGAGCCTTGGACTGAGCCTTATGAAATGCCAATATTGAGAGAAGCGGGTAGAAAATCAGGATCCAGCAACAGAATCTAATACAGAATGGCCAGAAAAATAGGAATGCTAAGTATGGTGCGTTAGAAGGCAGGACAAGAGAGCAAGAGTGTACAAACAAGGATTGTAGGGAAAAGAGGAGAGTGGAGCAAGAGAGGTTCATTGCAATTTATTAAGATTTGAAAATGAATGCATTATAATTTTCTAAAAATGCAACCAATGCATGAATAAAGAAAGCAGGAGGAAATGAAAAAATGTTAATGGAAATAGTTTTAGATTACTGGGGTCATTATTTTTTCTTTTTTCCATGTATTCTGATAAGCATTAATATCATGTTCATAATGGAAAATATTTAATAATAAAATATTTATGAGTGTGACGACCTCAAGTTGGTGTAAGAGAAAAGACTACCTGCGTGGACCTGACAGAGGGAAGAGCCACTAACATGCCATTAGTTGTTGAACTTAACTTTTGAGTCTCAGGATAAGATTTGACCTGATTACTTTTCTTTCTGAAAGTATTTCTTAATGTTCTTTAAATTAAGCAATGTTTATAAGTCATGGTGACCAGGCAATGTTTCCACAGGTCCTAAAACCTTCAGTTGTGCATTTCTTTATGGCTATCATATTATGATCCTAGTTCTCAGGGACCATAATCAAATATTTGGCTCTTCCTGTCATCCTTGTCGTAGACCACATTTCTGTTCACCAATATTCATTGTCCCATCCTGCAGGAAGAATGTGCTTTCTTGCATCTCTGATGTCAACCTTGAGCATGTGACTTTTTGCATACCAATATGTGCACAGGAGTGGTACATGTCACGTCTGGGATGGAAGATTCTCCTCCTATCATTGCAACTCACAAGGGTCCAGATAAGCAGCTATTCTAAGAGCCTAGGTCCCAAAGTGTGGACAATAATAACCTAGAGAAAGCCCTCAACCAACCTAGAATGGACATGTATGTGAGCAATAAATAAGATTTGAGGGGACTGTTTGTTACTGCAGCTTATCCTGATAGGTACAGTGTCCTGGATTCATAAAAGAAGCAAATCAGCAAGACCAGCACTTTCTCAAGAAACCTGATTCTAAAGTCTTTCTTATTTCCTTCTCTAGATGATGCCTATTTACTACAGGGACTTAATATAGAGGAACTATATCCAGAGACCTCTAGTTTCATTACTTACGATGGGTCAATGACTATCCCACCCTGCTATGAGACGGCGAGTTGGATCATAATGAACAAACCTGTCTATATAACGAGGATGCAGGTGAGCTTCCCTGTGGCCTTTTAGCAAATGGAGGAGTTGATGTGAAGACTGGCTGTGCTTGTGAAACAACTATTGTATTTGTTGGCTAGGACTGCTTTAATAAAGTACCACAAATTTGGTGGCCTAAATAGCGGAAATGTATTGTCTCACAGTCCAGAGGCTATAAATCTGAGGTCAAAGTGTCAGCGGAGTTGGTTCTTTCGGAGGGAGTGAGGAAGGAATTTTTCCATGCCTCTTCTCGTTGGATTTCCTCCTTTGACAGATGGTGTATTTGAGGATGACATGGAGTAATTACCTTGTTCAGAGACATCTATGAGCTACGGAGCTAGAAGATTCAGTCTTCAGCATCAGTGGGCCCCGTGTAGAGCTGAATCCACACAAAGATCTCTAAGGGGCTCACCTGCCCTTTCCCAGATAGCCAGGCTTGGCCAGTCTACACAGTCACACTTCTTCCCTGGTGCATTTAAGAGGAAGGGCGAACCTCACAGCTGTTTCTCTTTCCTCAGATGCATTCTTTACGCCTGCTCAGCCAGAATCAGCCATCTCAGATCTTTCTAAGCATGAGTGACAACTTCAGGCCTGTTCAGCCACTCAACAACCGCTGTATCCGCACCAACATCAACTTCAGTTTACAGGGGAAGGACTGTCCAAACAATCGGGCCCAGAAGCTTCAGTATAGAGGTAGGTGCGTGGCTCAGAGGGCCATGGGCTCTGACCACAGCTCAGTCCTCCTGCTTGACCTGTTCTAAAAGGCCTGGCATCATGACCCATTGTAGGAATCATGAAAATTAAGGGCACTGCCCTTTGTGTGCCTGGGGCTTTTCAGTTGGTAAAGCCTATATATTAGCGACAGAGATAGAGATCAAACTTTAAATCCCTTTTTATTGCCATTGTACAGAAGAGTCCAGAGAGGCTGGTTTTTCCAAGGTTATATGCTAGGACAGGATAGCTAGAAGCTTTAGAACATTTAGTTAAGTGCACGCTGGACCCCTGTCCCCTTGAAAGAGAGCAAATAGTGTAGATGGCAGGTCACTGGGATGCAAGGATGTGATGTTATTGTGAATGCATCCTTTTCTAATGCTATACCCCCTAGAAGTGACCATTATTCCTACTATAGGGGACATTCAAGTGACTTCCACCTCCTGTAACCCCCTGGTCCGCAGCCAGCCCTCTGTCTTCCCTTCTGTACACTAAGTATCTGTTGATGACGGTGGTGCACTGTCACCCTGGGAAGAAAGATGGAGGCAGCACAGTGTCATGGAGATGCTCTCAACCCAGAGTCAGGACACCCCAGTGCAGGCCTGGTTCCGCCACTAAAAACCAGGAACACCCAGCCAAGGCATTGACCCCATGGACCTCACTTCTTTCCTGATGGTCCCTACACCATCTGCCTCACAGCTCCTTGTGAGGAATGAAGGAGAGCCTGGTTGGCCAAGCCCGTGGTGGCAACCGTGTCCTACTCAAACATGCAGGCGGTGTCACCAGGCAGCCTTGAGGAGGGCTGCCACTGCTGCCCTTGGGCCCCCACTTCATCTCTTCTACTTCCCCAATTCCTTCTTTCCTTTTTCTTTCTCAGACACACACCGAGTGTCAAAAATACAATTTTCTGTTCCCTTCCAGCCAGCACTACCCGCCAAATAAATCCTCAACTCATTGATGGAGCCTTCTCCGTTTTCAGCAACTAGTTTTCACATATCTACTATCTGCCAGGCACTTTGCTTCGTGGTGTGGATACAGGGTAGATGATGGAGACAGAGATGGCCCCATCCGTATAGCACTTCTAATCCAGAGCAGGGGTCAGCAAATTTTTTCTGTAAAGGGCCAAAGGGTAAATATTTTAGGCTTTGTGAGCCATACGGCCTCAACCACACTCTGATGTTACAGTGTGAAACGGGTCATACTTAACATGTACATGAATGGTGTGGTTGTGTTTCCAATAAAGCTTTATTTACAAAGACAGATCACAGGCTGGATTTGGCCTGGAGGCTGTCACGTGCCCACTCCTGATCTAAAGCAAAGCTTACTGTGATGATAAAAAGTTCTGTGCCTGCATTGTGCAATAGGGTAGTGACTAGCCACACGTAGCCATTGAACATCTGAAGTTTGGCCGGTTCAGTAAAGCAACTAATTTTTTAATTTAACTAACTTTAATGTATGGTAGTCATTTGGGTCTGGTGGCAACAATATTGAACAGTTCAGGTCTAGAGGTCATGAAGTAGAGGGGCTGTTGGGACATACACAAGTGAGCAAGTGTGTACAGAACGGCTCCTTCCCTTTGGAGAAAGTCCCCACAACCCAGTGCAAACGAATTCGATGATGCATTGTGTTATGTTGTGTGTATGTTTGTGTGTTTTTCTTTCTCTGTCTTTCCAGTGAATGAATGGCTCCTCAAGTAGGGAACGAGGCCAGGAAGAATTCCGTCTCAGTGAAATGCCACAACTGTGAATTGACATAACCTAGAACGTCCCCCTTCTTCCTGCTCCCTCCTCCCCTTTCTCAAGCCGCATCCACTCTTTGGATTGGCCCTTTCCTCGTGAAAAGTGTCTGCAAAACTATGGCAGAGGATATACATGCACTCACACACAGACACCCATGCAAACATATATACATACATACACACTCACACAGCCTCCAAGATGGGAAGTCAAGTTTTCAGAAATTAAAGGCTCATTCATAAAAGGTCTTAGAAGAAACCAACCAGTTAACCTGATTACAATTTTGATACTGTTTTCTTGAACTAATAAATCTACCCCATGAGACTTGGCAGCCTTTGTACATACAAAAATTCTTCCAAAAGAGACAGGAGAGAACACAGCTTCACAGCAGCAAGCAGACTTTGCTCTTTGTATCGAAGAATCTCGGCCGGTGTCCTAGGGTCCTGGAAAGGTGCTGGTGGCAGGTGAGCCAGGACGGCCAAGGACACTGATTTCTAGACCATCATTCTTCTGTTTACTCAGCAATTTAAAAAGAAAATTAAAAAAAAGGACCGACATTGAAGAGATACACATTGTATATATATATCACTGCAGACTATAAAGAAATTGAATTATTTCCCCTTTGTCACATATCTCTAGTAGGATTTGCCAAGATCAGGATTGATCCATTCGCTGTTCCTTGTTTTCCAAAGGTCATACATTGTGTTTGGTTACTGTTAACAGCTCAATAAATGTGTTTAACGGGTTAATTTCATTTTTCTGGCTTTGATCTGTTCTACTTCCTTACAGGCTCAGCCCTGGCTCCAGGCAACTGCATTCTTTGATTTCCCTCGTCCCTTCATTTACATGTTTTGTTCATTTGCAAGGCAGTTTCTACTGAGTTTGTGGCAATCAGGAATGCATTTGCTAAGCAAGTATAACTTTAATTCCACTCCATGGCTCGATCATTCATCCGAGGTGAGCTTCAGCCTGCGGTAGCAGGCGACAGATTCCTTGCGTTTTAAAACTGCCGTCCCCCGCCCCCTGTGATGCTCCCTTGAAGGAATGCACTTTGCCTTGTAAATTCCTGGGAAAGGGGTGTCTTTTCTCTCCAGGTGCAGCTGGATCTCACAGAGTACAAACGAATGCCTTTCTTTTCTTGTTTATAATGGTCACTCACTGTGTTTGGTTACTGTCAAGAAATCAATAAATGTGTTTAACAAGTTACCCAGTCCCCATGTCTGAGTTTATTGACCCAACAGACCTCCCCGCTGAAGCCTCTGAGACCTGCTGTGGCCACAAGCACCTGCACTGTGACCGGCAGGCAGCCACTGCCACTGCAACAGCCGGTCTGGCCACTCCCAGAGCCAGGTAATTAATACCCTGTTGAGAAAACATGCAGGCTGACTTGCTGGAATTAAAAATAACTTTCATCTCTCCTTTGGATCACAAGAGGGAGAGCACCGGCATGTAGGGTCTGTGCAAACGGGAGCATTCACAAGCATATGGAAAATGTCAGCCAAGTAACTTGGATGATGGAAAAAAAAAAAACAATCAAACAGCCAGATAGTTAATATCTAAAATAATACACTGAGATGGATTTTTAAAAACATTTTCTGCACCAATATTAGATGTTGGGCTTAGCCAGGATGTCATGTGTGCCTATTTCTGAGCAATTGTATTTTTCCAGAAAACCAAATCTGTTCGCAAAGATTCAGGTGGGCAGGCAGCGGTCTTTCTCTGCGTGGCTTGCTGCTTCCCTTCTGAGCCAGGATCTTCCTTAGCCTGCAGGGCAGGCAACTGTATAATATAAGGGCTGAAAAACACTGATGGTAAATCAACTGGACCTGGCTTTAAATCTTTACTGTGCCACGTTCCTGCTTGCTGTGTGATTCTAAGCAAGTTGCTCAACTTCTCTGATCTCTACTGAGGATGCCAATAATTTCCTGCATGAGTTGTGAAGCCTGAATGCTTACGGCTACTTAAAGCAGCTCGCACAAGACCTGCAATGAATGTTCTATAAATGGTGCCTATGGAGCCTGTGCATGGCCTTCCTGTCAGGGGTTATCTGGACCATGCCATACCTCCCTGAACCCATCACAACAGGGGAATCAAATTAATATCTAATGAGTAGAATAGGGAGTAGCAGACAGCACGCAAGTAAATGCTTTACATGTGTCCAGGCAGAGAAGGCACACTAGAGAGGATGGAAGGCAGAGGGGTGGTTTCCTGGGCATCCTCTGTGACTTGGGACAGTGTCCTTATTTAGAAATGACTCAGACATGACCTCCCCATGGCCTCTCCATTCCGTTATTCCCTAATTTTGTCTCTCCCTCAGTTCTCAGTCCAGGGAGGACAGAGGAAAACCCAGGCTCTACCCCTGGGGTCCCTGGGAATGGGCAGAGTTCCACTCTAGCCAAACCAAACTTGACATGGCGTGAACTGGCCCCTCTCCCACCTCCTGGGCCAACCCCAGATGGCCCTTCTCCCCACTCACTGCATTTCCCAAGCTAGATGTGGAAATAGAGCACTTTGCCCTCAAACCATATGGAAGAAAAAAAAAAAAAAAAAAGATGAAGTGATTTATACTGCTCTAAAAAAGAAGTTTTGAAAGCACCCAAAAGCCCCTGAGAGTTAGTGAAGCCATCAGGGAACAAAAACACGTTTGTGTATTTCAAGTTCATGGTGCTTGGGAGGGGTGGGCAGCCGTGTCGCCAGGCTCTGTGGTGTGGGCAGGCAGCTGGTTTTGCCTGGATGGTGGCAGGCTGACGGGGCATCCCTTCCCCGGGAAGGATAATCAGTGCAGGGACACACAGGCCGCTCCCCAGTTCCCTCCTCAGTGCAATGGGAAGGGAAGTAACCGCACGCAGAAGAGCGTTCTGAGCAAATTGCTTGAGCAAAGGAAGACAGTGTGTGGGGAGGCACAACCCCCCTCCCAAAGACACATTTTGTGTTTTCCAAGATAATTTGGGGCCCTGTTCCCACCTCCCTTGGTCGCAGTTTGGTTTCCAAGGCAACACCAGGACAACCATAGCTCACTGCACTAAATGTGTCTGGAATATGAGAGTACGTGGAGTTTGGGCAGGAGATCACACTCGGGCACAGCCTGTAACCACCCGCATGGGGTGAAGAGTGTGAGTGACAGTGGTCAACAGAGGTCAGTGCCCCCCAGATGTGCCCTGACCTTGCTGGACCCCGGAACACTCCTAGTTCATGAGTATCCCAGTTCCTGTTCCAGAAGGCCCATAGGTGGGATCTCCAGAAGCAGAAACTCACCTGAGCATCGTTCACCAGCTAACACAATTTAACATAAGGACGACTCCGAGGCCCCAGCTGAGTAAATGTACGAATAAAGTCCTCTGTGGGTTGCCCATTCCCTGCGGGTCAAATCCTGTGCTAAGCAATGTGCAAACACCATCTCCTTTCACCCACACCGCGAGCTAGGAAGTCATCACCATTGCTGTCCCCTGTTATAAATAAGGACACCAGACTTAAGATTGGATGACAAGCTAAGGGTTGCAGAGCTCCTAAGTAGTAAAGCCAAACTCAGTTCTCTTAAGCTGATGGTTCCTGGAGTGCGGTGCCATCAGCATCACTGGGAGACTGGGTAGAAAGGCAGAGTCTTCAATGACCCTGCAGGCCTACCGTCCCTCCCAGGGTAGAGCTCAGCCGTGTGTGTATCAACACGTCATCTAGGTGACTGTGAGGGATACTCAAGTGTGAGAACCAGTGACAATCGGATGCTTGTTCCTATTAGAGGTTCCCAAATGTCATCCAGTGCCCAGGCTCTGTACTGCGCACCACTGCAGTCAGAATGATGTTGGGGTGAGAACCCATGTTCACGGACAAGGGTGTCGGGGTAGACCATGGGAGTGGGGGGTGGAGCTGGGTGGAGAGGGGCAAAGGGAGAAAAATTGGGACAACTGTAATAGCATAAACAATAAAATATTTACAAAGGAAAGAATGTCGGGTGGCAGCCAGGTGGCAGTGTTTTATAGAAACCCCTGGTGACTGTCATGTGCAGTGAAGTGGGAATCACATCACACCTGCAGGACTGCTGAGGAGACCTCACAGGTGCGATGGGTCCCTGGGAACCAGGACGCCAGTGTTGTCTAGCAGGCCTTCCTTTTCCCGATCACAACCCCATCTCTACATGGTCACTACTTGGGGTAGTCTCAGAATGTCCCCCAGCTGCTTTCTCCTTCCCCAGATCTTCAATGAACAGGTCCAGAGGTGGGACAACAAGTCTTACTTTTTTTTTAATAAGAGGAACATTTGTATTTGGTATTTGTAATGATGATTTGGCCCCAAGCTCCCAAAACCTACCTCAGGTCATCATTCCTAATTACTAGGATTGTCATGTTTCCAGGACTTCAGATCATGATGAGCAATAATGAAATGAAAAAAGAGATGAGTGAGGTGACCAGAAGTCCAGAAAGATAAGCTTGGTTCATAATTAAAAGTTATGGGCAAATTATAGCCCTGTCAGTTCGAACTTCATGGTGTCTCTCCCAGGCGGTGCTTCCCCCTCACCCAACAGCCCTGGGACAAGCCCCCGTCCCTGCCCTTGTCACCTCAGGCCTGCACCATAGCAGTATCCATCCATCATAAGTGAGAGACCCCAAGAGCACAAGGACAAAAGACAAGGGCAACAGGAGGCTATTCTTAAAAGGGGCTGGGGAAATTTTACGCTGGACAGAGGAACGGATGAAGACAATCTGAGACATTTTCCAGGGAAGACACCAAAAGGCAAAGCTAAGTACATCACCCAAAGGGGTGGCATTGCAAATCTCCTTGACAGAAAGACAGCCTCGTGTGCTGTACCCGGAAAGGAGATCAGGAGACAGAACCCAGGGACATTCCTGAGCTGCTTTCCATTGTGTCTCTGAGGCCTTGACCATGAGCCAGCATGGGAAGGAAGAGACAGAGCATCATGTCAAGACCCAGATGTTTCTAACCCGTTCCTGTCCCGTCTCTAGTATCAGTGAACCAAAACCTCCAACTGGAGAATGTCCCCAAGACTCACACTTCCAATGGACTCTAGTTGTTTTCAGGTTCAAGGTTCAAATTCCTAGCAAAATAGGCAAATCCTTCCTCAGTGGGCTCTCAGCAGAGGTGTGCAGACTCATGGCTCAGCCTCCCAGCCTCAGTCCAGGTTGCTTCTCAGCTCTTTCCTGTCCTCCCTCACTAATGGGAAAACAATACACCTTCACAGAAGTCCAGTTCAAATGCCACCCCAGGTTTCCCTGACCTCCCCAGGGACTATTCTTCCTTGCTCTGAGCTCCCACACCACATCGATTTTTATCTCTGATTCACATGTGCTTCATTCGGGTCTTTATTCAAAATATAGATAAATATAGAAATACATGTGCTATATACATAGAACTGTATTCTATATTTTCCTGTCTGTGCATGCCAATTGGAAATTCCCCGAAGACAGAGATTGTCTCTGCATTTATCTTTGTATCTCCTATGCACAGAAAGAAATCATATCAGAGTTGATGAGCACCTTCTGTGTACCAGGTATATATATATATATATATATATATATATATATATATATATATATATATACACCAGGGACAGTTCTTTCATATATTTTTTACATTCCATTTTTTTTTTAATTTTATTGTTGTTGTATTACATCCATCCCCTTTTTGCTCCCCTCTGTCCCCCTCCCCATACATTCCCTTTTTTATCTGATGCTCATAGCAGTTCTGCCCAGTAGTTCTTAGGTTAATTTCATAGCTAAAGAAGTTCATCAGAGAGGTAAATATACTCACCCAAGATCACACAGTTGTTGCGCATCAGCCAGAAAGTTACAAGAAAGGCTGACTGTGCTCTGAGCTGCTGTTAGAAGGAAAGTGTCCCTCCCACTGACACTGTGGTCATTTAGTCTTATTCTTTAGAGTGGACCCCAAGTACCAGAGGCCGTTCCCAACCCCAGGCTAATTAAGTCAGAGTCCCTGACTATGAGTCCAGACGGTCAGCAGTGAGAACCATTGTCAGAGTTTGCTGCCCGTGGGAATTACCCAGGGGGAGCTTACGAAGGCACCGAGTGCAGGTAGTGCTAAAAGTTCCCAGATGACTTTCACGTCCGCCAAGGCAGAAACCCACTGTTCTATCCCAAGATATTTGTCAAACGGCCCCAAATACACAGAGGCTACTGATGGGCTCCGTGCCCCTGGAAGAGATACTCGACTCGAATGGTAGAATGGAGAGTCCATGAGAGAAAAGGGTGATACTTTTAGGGACCCAGAATGCTGGGTTCTGGCACGGGAAACCAGAAATTTGTGCTCGTAGGATTTCAGCGTTGCTGAGAATCCCCAAACCTCATAGCCAGTCAGCCTCTGGACCTCAGGGCTCCCGCTCAGTGGGAATTCGGGGTGCCATGTGGTTCATGTCAGACAAGATTTAAGAGGATGAAACTAGAGCCAAACTGTCACAGTGCCCTACTGGTGCACAGAGTTCAGGACACCTGAGTGAGTGGCAACTGTGTCCCTGTCACTAAGGAGACAAGAAGTCTGCCTCCTGGACTTAAGGGGCCTTATGAGTGGAATGGATATAATCATTTCTTTTCTCATATTCTAGAAGTTGTGAAAACAAAACCATCGAAGAGGTGAGAAAAGGCTTGGGGAAAGTGTGAAACAAGTGTGAGATAATGCTGATAGAATGAGCGGCCAATGCTTCTGTTGTGGTGAAAACGTGGGTGTGGATTCCATAGCCATTGAGTGAGCGAGGGCCTACTGTGTGCAGGGCAGAACCCCTGTCCTCAAAGACCTAGTGTAAGGGGAGATGAGGCCCAGAGTAATCAGGGGTACATCAGCCTAACACAAATAGATAGTCAAGAAAAACACTTGGGGCTCTGGCTGGTGGCACAGTGAATAAGATGGCAGCCTGCGAACCCAAAGGTCGCTGGTTCGATTCCCAATCAGGGCACAAAACCAGGTTGCAAGCCAGGTCTCCAGCCAGGTCTGGAGCTGGAGGCAGGTGAAAGGCAACCATGCATTGATGTTTCTCTCTTCCTCTCTTCCTTCCCCTCTCTCTAAAAATAATAAATAAAATCTTTAAAAAGAAAGAAAGAAAGAAAGAAACTTGGGCTGCATCTGAAACATTTGCGAGAGTTGGAGATGGTATGTTAGAAGGGAAAGGCGACCACCTAGAGAATCATCAGAGGGAGACACTGATTCCAAAGAGGCTTCTGGGAAAGAGAGGTTCCCAGAGGAAGTGACATTTGAGCTGACAAAGCACAAAGTGTGTCAGGTGTTGGGAAGGAGCCAGCTCTTCCAAGGAGAAGCAGCCGGAGGGAACCGGGGTGCTGGGAGTACTCCCAAATCTGTGAGTGGACACTGTGACTGGAATGGGAGACAGCCCCAAGGCCACCGATGGATGTCAAATCTTACCTGCTGGGCCACTGCAGAGCCACAGGCTGACCAAGTACTTGCCACAAGTCACTCTGTGAGCTGGACACCAAGGTCTCAGCATGAACTGGCTCTCGGCCGAGAACAGTGGGGAAAACCACAGGATATGCCATGGTCCTTGCCCTCAAAATCTCAGAACACACTTGAGGGAAACAGTGAATGAGGATGAGCCTCGTGCAACCTATGAGAATTGGCAAGGTTTCACACTCAGAAGACTACTTTGAAACTGTCAGGTAAGGTAGACAGTTGCACCATCTGCACACGCACAACAGTGCCCGGCTGAGAGGGTGGCTGGGGACATCGTTCCGCTATCCATCAGCCCGGAGGGAATGACCACCTTCCTGCAATTCACAATGGTTTTGCATCGGCCCTAAGGCACAACTTTAAGAAGGACTGAGACTCAAAAATGCAGTGCCACATCTTGATTGAAAAACTCAGCGGGGAGCTTGAGCGAAGGAAGAGGGTTTGAATTAAGTCTGCCAGGTAGCAGGATTGGAAGGTGGAAGGCAGATTGGTATTCCAGGTAGGCAGATCAGCTGCCGCTAAGAGCTGGGGCTACGGCAACTTGGCAGTTGCTGTGGACATGAGGAGGCTTCGTACAGCTCAGACGAAAATGGGGGAAGGAAAAATCAGCTGCATCCAGTAGCAGGAGGCCAGAGCGGGTGTCAATGTACAAACTGGAAGGAAGTGGCCTGGGTCTGGCTAGCATGATCAAATCCGAGCTCTGCAATTTACCAGCTGGTGACACTTATGCCCATAAGATTCATCATCCATAAAAAATAGAGAAAATTCCAGCCCTGGCTGGTGGCATAGTGGATAAGTCGCCAGCCTGTGAACCCAAATGTTGCTGGTTCGATTCCCAGCCAGGGCACATAACCAGGTTGCAAGCCAGGTCTCCAGCCAGGTCTATAGCTAGAAGCAGGTGAAAGGCAACCATACATTGATGTGTCTCTCTCTCCCTCTCTCTGCCTCTCTCCCTAACCCCCCTCTGTAAAAATAATAAGTAAAATCGCTTTTAAAGTAAAATTTGTTTAAAATGGAGAAAATTCCCCTTGCAAGAAAATTCACATAAATAAAATGGACAGAGAGCTACCTACTCCATAGGGTTGCAAACGGGTTGCCTTAGTGTAATAGATAATAGGAAGCCACACAAAGTCTTGAGCAGGAATATGACAAGAAAGAGGAATGTATGTCGAATGGTGGCTTTGTGCAAAGGTTCATCTCCTGGAGAGAGATCCAGGGCATGTGCAGAGCAGAGGAAGAGGTAGCTTCATATCTTATTGGTCAGAGAGGAATAAGCTCAAAGCCTGGCTCCTCTAAAGCATCTTCCTGTTTCAGAGACCTGAGTTCTCCAGGGTGTTGAAGGGGGAGCTCAATACTTCAGCCACCTTGCTCAGGAAGAAATGCCAGCCATTGGCTGCTTCAGGAAATAAATGAGACCCTGAAACAAATAGGTGTTAAAAAGGACCTTCCAGGAAACATGTACTGCGGGGAGAGGGAGACGGTGATTACTAATGTTCATGAAGCATAGCGTATGTGCCTTACAGGGACCAACACATTTCATCGTCACAATCCTACTATATGGTAGGAAGTGGTGTTATGGATGCCATCTTGCAGAAGAGAAAACAGAGGTGTGCAGAAAGGTCAAGGCCCTTGCTCTACATCGCTCAACTAGTAAGCAGCAGAGGGAGAGCTGGCACCAGGGTCCTCGTGCCTCGCCTCTGTCATGGTGCCTTACACAAATCATCTAGTAAGAAATACGCAGTAGAAATGAATTAAAATAAGTAGCCAGTATATAGGCCCAAAATAACTGACAACAGACTCAAATATGAATGCACATGTTCATAGCAGCACCATTCACAATAGCCAGAGGTAGATACAGTTCACTTGCCCACCAATGAATCAATGAATAAATCAAATGTGATATCTCCATATAATGGAATGAGGGAATAGTATGCATTCATGAAAAGGGATGAAGCAGTGATAGAGGCTACCATGTAGAGGAACCTCAACATCATTATGCCAAATGAAAGAGCCCAGGCACAAAAGGCTACATAAGTGATTTCATTTATAGGAACTGTCTGGAATAAGACATGCAGATTGGTGGTTACCAGGAGCTGAAGAATGGGGGGGGGGGGGGGAGCAACTGTTTCGCAGGTATAGGCCTTTTTTTTGGGGTAATCAAAGGCTTGGGAACTAGATAGGGGTGGAATATGAAATGCCATTGACCTGTTCACTTTAAAATGGTTAGCTTTGTACTATGTGAATTTTACTGCAATTTGAAAATAATAAGTAACCAAAGCTCAGACCAGGCAAGACTAGAGATTAGAGGCATCTGCTTGAGTGGGGAGGAAATTAGAGAGAAGCCTAGAATATATGATCAGCCTCTGACTTGTACATTTGGTTGATGGTAAAACACGGTGGACACCAATGTTTGTTAGTCACTGAATACTTCCTATGTGCCAGGCATTGTGCTAAGCACTTTACTGGCATTATTTTATCCAATCCTCCAACAGTCTTCTGTGATTAAAACAAATAAACAAACAAACAAAAACATACGTATTGTTTCCAAGCACCATGAGGCAAACACAGGATCAGAACGTTTAAGTAACTTGCCCCGTAGCCTACTTTAAGTAAGTGGTGGAACCAGGATTCAAACCCAGGTCCCTCAGACGATTCAACACTAGACCTTATTATACTTCATCCACTAGCCCTGAAGCTTGGAGTCCCTGAACACACCAGGGTTACTCTGGGCCTGGAGAGGCCACTACCATAGACATCCAGCAATACTCCTCCCCAGGGTTCTCCCCATCCTTCAGATGGTGGGAAAATAACCTCACCTACAAAGAGAAGTGATCTTCTCTCACCAGCAGTGTGTACAAGAGCTCCCTGCCAGAGAACAGCTGGAACTAGGAATGGGCAGCTCAGCCATGCCATCTCCAATTTCCTGTCCCAATTAGACATGGACAGAAGTTACTGGAGCCCCGAGCAATTGTTTTGTTTCTAGTGAATTTTTTAAAAACTGTCAAACCATTGAGGCCTGTGTTCTACACTCTCGCTACAGCATTATTCAGAAGAGGAGTTTGTGTGTGACAAAAATGCAACTAATTATAGTGAGAAGCCTGGCATTAGAAAGAACCGATTCCTTCCTGTGGCATCTGAGAGCACGGAAATTACTAAGGACCTTTCAAACACACATGCTGACGCTAAGGATGAAAAATGGATAACGACTCTTTTCAAGAGGAAACTGGGCACCGACAAGGAGAAAAGAGTAGAAATGGTTGATTCTTGGAGCTCAGAGAGCTTAACCTTCACTCCAGTGGAAACAACCCAGGTCCCCCAGAAAATCCAGCATTGGGGAGAACTGATGACACTAAGGAAAGGTAGAAGGACAGTAGGTGTTGAAGGGAAAAAGGAGAAATCTCCTGACTCTGTGCACCAAAAACCTTAAGAAATAGCTAGTCCTGCACACACACACACACACACACAACCCACACTTCCATCCATGTTTGACATTAAAAAAAAAACCTAGTCCTAGCTGGTGGCACAGTGGATAAGGAACCAGCCTGCAAACCCAAAGGGCGCTGGTTCCATTCCCAGCCAGGGCACATAACCAGGTTGCAAGCCAGGTCTCCAGCCAGCTCCGTAGCTGGAGGGAGGTGAAAGCCAACCATACATTGATGCCTCTCTCCCTCTCTGCCTCTCTCCCTTCCCCTCTAAAATTAATAAATAAAATCTTTTAAAATTCATTAATTAATTAAAATGAAAGACCTATGGCTAAGTTGGATACCCCTTGGGTGTGTTCTACATCAAAATTTGATAACTTTTGTACACACACACACACACACAAGAATTAAGGTCGTAGGTTGATATTGATAGTTCCTAAACCTATGACAAATATTAGCAGAAACGACGTGAAGGTAAGATTAAATTTTTTTGGAGAAATTTGTCAAAATTGGGAACATTTAGTTCCACCTACTGGGGGAACCAAATCAGAATATATACACCCGATGTTCATTGCAAGTTACTTACAATAGCCAATCTATGGAAGCAACTCAAGTGCCCATCAACAGAGGCGTAGATAAGGGTGCTGGTGCACATGGACAGTGGAATATGACTCAGCCATAAAAAAGAATGAAACCTTACCGTTTGCGACATCATAGCAGGACCTAGAGGGTATTCATGCTAAGTGAAATCAGTCAGAGAAAGACAAACGCCATGTGATTTCACTTCTATGTGAAATCTAAAGAACAAAATAAATGAACAAACAACACTGAAACAGACTCATAGATACAAAGAACTGACGGATGGTTGCCAGAGAGGAGGAGGGTTGGGAGACCGGGTGAAAAAGATGAAGGGGTTAAAAAGTACAGGTTGGCTGTTACAGAACAGTCACAGGGACGTAAGTTACAGCATAGGGAATGTAGTTAATAATGTGTATGGTGCCGGGTGGCTACTGGAAATACCAGGGGTAAAGCTTAGTAAAGTATATGATTATCTAACCACTGTGCTGTACACCTGAAACTAACGTAAAATAATACTGAGTGTAAACTGTAATTGAAAAATAAGCAGGGTATTCTCTTTATTCTCCTAAAAATTATTTTTCACTGAGAACACACACATTCTACCTTGTGCGTGGTGAGCTTTCTGAATTCTCACAGCTTGGGACCTGGGTCCTTTCCACATGATTAAATAATGCCTTGCTTCACGTTACCTTGTTCTTCCTTATATGTCATTTTGAAAGTCATGTTGCTGCACCTGAGAGCCACCTCTCTCCTCCAGATTATTAGAGTTTGATGGCTCCCCGGCTGTGCAATCCTAGGAGTTACTTCATTTCCTCGAGCCGCAGTGTCTTATGTAAAACAGGGATAATGGATACT
The DNA here is from genome assembly GCA_004026585.1 of Noctilio leporinus. NCBI lineage: Eukaryota > Metazoa > Chordata > Mammalia > Chiroptera > Noctilionidae > Noctilio > Noctilio leporinus. Next base: position 110,342 of record PVIW01000073.1, read on the forward strand.
AAATAATATCTATTATCATTCTGAGAGGACTAAGTGAATTAACATGTGTGAAAGTGCCTAGCATACAAAAAACATGCCTATAAATATGTCATTTTCTTTGTTTAATTTATTGATTTGAGAGACAGAGAGGAAGAGAGAGAGAAACATCAATTTGTTGTTCCGTTTACTTATTCATTCTTGGTATGTGTCCTGACCAGGGATCGAACCACATCCTTGGCATATTGGGAGGATATTCTGACCATCGCTTCCTAAGAGTGGAGCACCAAAATAGAAGTGATCTCCTCCCACATACCAGTAGATATTTTTCTCCTGAATATCTCCATTTCAGGGCATATTAGGCACTCATGTTGGACATCATCAATAAGACGAGTACGGATCTACTCAATGACTAGGAGGAGAAAGGTTCATTAAAGCTAACTGCTGTAACACTCAAACCCAAAATCTCAGAGGCTGACCTTAATAAAAATTTCTGCCTCTCTAGCACCACAGATCAATGCCATCATCATCTCCTCCCAGTAGCCCTTCTCTAAGCAGTGGGTGGTCCGGGGATGCAGGTTCCTGTCACCCTGGCCAGGCCCAGAAGCGTCATGTCATACATTATTTCTCCCCACATCCTATTGGCCAGACCCAGTCACATGGCCCCACTTAACCTGAAAGGGAAACTGGGAAACATGATTGTTCTGTGTAACCAGAAGATCATGGAAACAGTTTGACTGGCTGGTGGCATTCTCCCTAACACAGTCTGGAAAGAGTAGCAGGGAGGGACACTAGTGCACCACCCATTGCCTTAAGAGACACCAGCAACTCCATCTCCTGGGACATGAGCCTAAACAGGATCCCCCACCTCCCCCAGCCCTTGAGAAGTTTGACCTGCTCGTGGTGCAATGGGGCCTGTCCAGGGAGAAGGCTGGGCCTCCTGGGTGAGGGTGGCAATTTCACTCCGTTCCAGGTTGACCTAGCGTTCTATTGTACAAGTCCTGGGAGAGGGAGCTTGGCCCACCCAACAAGGGGAGGGGTATCAGAGAAGGCAGATGTCTCTGCAGGAACACAGATGCTTACCAGGGACACACTACGCAGAAAATATTTATTTAAAACTAGTCCAGATCCGCTACCCATTTTGGCAACGCACCTTCTTCCTGACATTACGGCCCTTGGGAAAGAAGAAGGCAAAACCACTTCAGGGAAGTGAAAGATGGTGCATGGGGAAAGATATCATCCATATAGCAACAAAGGTTTCCTCCTAGTGAAGGCCCAGAAGTGAAGGTGAAAGGACAGGACTTCAGGCAAAGATGTCCTAGACCTCTTCACGCACAGGTCCCAGGACAGAAGCTCCTCCCTGCCCAAGGGTTCCATGGGATCACCTTTTGCCCTTTCTGACACATTTTCTTCCCAAGAGGCTGACCTGTGGGCCCAGCAGCAAGCTCCTGGGCTCTCTTACCACCTTCGGGCCCAGCAATGGGTCCTTTCACAAGCAGGAGACCAGAGGATGTGAGGACAGAGAGGCGAAGGTGCTTATTCCTGGACAGCAGGTGACAGTATGGGGACTCTCTGTTGAAGACTGCCGCTCTGGTGACCTGCCCCTCATGTAGCCACAGGTCTCAGGGAGCAGGCGCTCCTACCCCTGGCTCTGGGGTGCCCTCACCTGGAATGAGAGGAGTCTCCACTACACTCCCTTGCTTGAGGGGTATACATTGTGCATTGCTGTGTCCATCTTGCTGGGTACCAGAGGGCCTCCCTAAGAAGACCAGCTATGACCCATCAAAGCCCCCGAATGCTGAAGAAACTGGATCCGGACCCCAAAGTTGAAAGGCCCAATGCCACACGGACCCTCACTGCCGCCCTGAGTTCCAGACCCACTGGGATCGATCACTTGTTTTACAAATGTGGGCAGGTTCCCTGGCCTCTCAGAGCCTCTTTGCCCTTACCAGCGAGCAATGTAGGTAGAGTCTAGAACCTTTGATATTCAAGTATGTTAACTTTATCCTTCCTTCTCTTCTGCCTTCCTTCTTACATTCCACACCTATAAAATAAAGGAGGGGTGTTTTTTTTTTTAAATCAGATTTGAAACAACAACCTTCATTAAGCATCTACAATGTGCCAGAAACTCCACCGCATGCTGTGGAAGATGCAGGCTCCATGAGACCCCATGCCTACTCCCAGGGGGTTAGGGTTCTGACAAGGGTGACAGATTCCTAGAACCTGCAACCCAAACCGAGGGTGGTACGCCCAGGGCTGAACAAAACTCAGAGGAAGAACAGTGGAGGCGGTCATCGCTGGGACTTGGGAAATGGAAAACTGTGTCCTGGAGGAGCACAGTCCGAAAGTCCTGGGGTTTCTAGGAAGCAGTGGGGCCCATGAATGGTCTGCTCACACCAAGTGCCCTGTTTCACACAGTCCCTGTACAATAGGTTGGGCCGGGCGTCCAATGTTGCCCCGGGCAAAATGCTCCTCAGAGTGTAAATGACATTTTCTTATGGTTTTGTCCAGAAGAGGAATGCAAAAAGAAAGAAAAATAGTACTGTCCCGTGCTCAGTGCCCCTGACAGCAGGAGTGACAGGGTTGGTTTGCTGCAGGCTCCCCCTGGAGCCTCCATCGGTGCTTCCTGCTTTGACCCCTCACCTGACGTCCCCTTCCTGCTTACACCCTGCAGGGTTCCCTCGTGCCCTCAGCATTGAGAGGAAATGAAAGCCACACAGTCTGCTTCATGAGGCACGTCATTACCTGATTCCCGCCTACCTCCCCTCCCCAGGCCACTGAACTCACTCCCCTTCAGGCTATGCTCTGGTTACACAAATCACTTGTAAAGCCTTGAGTTAAGTGACAGTCATTCAAGCCTTGGTATATGCTCTCCCCTCTACTTGGAATATTCTCCCCCAACCTGTCTACCTCTCACCTATTTATTAAAACCAATTATAGATGGTACTTCCTCCCAGAAGCCCCCTGACTTTATCAGCCAAGCCACCTACTCTTTGTGTGTGTCCGCATGACAGCCACTTCTGCACAGTACAGGCCTGTCACCTGCTAGATGAGCAGCTCCTTTGAAACAAATACCATGTTTTATTTGTAATCTAGGGACAAAGTGTAATGCTTGGCACATAATAGGTGTCCAATTAATGTAGAATGAGTGAATGAATGAATGAAATAACAAGTGAATAAATACTAAGAGAAGCAATTCAAACACCAAACCAGATACATTCATTCACACAACAACATTGCCATGTCAACTCCAAGGCTGAGGTGAGCATTTGGAGTCATGGGCAAGCACAGGTGTATAAAGGGAACACAATGGGAGAGAGAAGGAATGGAGGAGCCACTAGGCAGTCACCGAAAACCAAGCTGCTTCTTAGATAGAAGACATTGCTGTAGTTAGTCCTCACTTCAACCTCGTGTCATAACAATTACAGTCTGTACCAATACTTGCCTGTGCAGGGTCCCACAGCTAATGGGTGATAGCCAGGATTTATACCCAGGCGACTTGACTTCAGAACGAAGCGCTCAACCCTTACACAACAGCCTCCTGACACCACCATCAGTTCCTCATTACTCTCATGTTCCAAAAGACCTGGCTCCGTTTCCTATCCTCGCCTCGAATCACCTGATGCTACCTGATCTCTGAGTCAGTGCCCCGCACCTGACCTGCAACACCCATGCTTCCTGTGACCCCAAAAGCCAGCCTAGAGATCCTCTGAGGAGGGGCTGGTAAAAGAGTGCCTGAGATAAAAGCATGGGCCAGAGTGACGCACAGCAAGGAGGGGACTAGGTGGGCCTGCTGAGGGCAGGGAGGGGCACAGGTCACCCAGAGTTCAGGTTGCCTAGAAAACCGCCAGAGGCTGGGGGCCCAGGATGGGCAGTTGAGAAAGTCAAGTTCTTCAGCCCACTTTGAACACTGTCCCCAAAGCTTCTCTTTATCTTTCCACCTGGTATAAGTTTTTATATAAATCTGCTCATCGCTTACTGTTTCCCGGAGAAAACGTCATTTACACCTCAGAAAAGCCTGAGCTAAAAATACCAACAGAGGCTTAGACTCTTAGACCCCTTGAATAGTAGATCTAGAATAACTTAATAATAAAAACTGCAGTTGCCACACATGCCAGTCCCTGGTATGAGTACTTGATATATATAGATAGATAGATATAGATAAATAGACATAGATAGATATAATTCTCACAGCAACCATCTCTGCAAAGGAAGGCTAGAGCATCCTGATTTTATGGCTGAACAACCTCAGGACTGGAAAGACTCATGAATTTGTCTGATGCCAACCAGTTGGTGTCCACGCTGGGGGTCAAACCCATGTTGGCCTGAGCCCTTTCCTCGATGGTAGGGTTAGCCTGCTACCAACTTTTGTAAATAAAGTTTGATTGGAACACAGCCACCCAGGCTTGATCTGCGTCTGCGAATTGCACCTCAGGGCCAAGTTGAGCAGTCGCCATGGAGACCATCTGCCCTGCCAAGCCTGAAATGTTGCTACCCTCTGGGTGTCCACAGGGAAAGTTGACTGACTCTTGCCTTAGACTTCACTGTTTAGAGAGTGTTTCATTCAACTTTTATTTTTAAGGTGATCAAAGTGATGCCCAGATATGGGAAATGTTTTCTTCCTGGCCACACAATCTCTCTGCTCTTATCACCATTTTCATTCAATAAAAATTTATTTTCTTCACTGCGCTGTTCACTGTGAGGAACAGGAGTCAGTTCCATCCCCAAGGAATTAAATATATACTTGCAAAACCAGAGGCACACACTAGAAACCCGTTTTGAACTCGTTTATACACACTACACACCACCGCAAGCATGTCTTCAGGCCACCTCCTCCCACCCTCCACATCCCTCACTGCCTTCCTTCTGTCCCCAGCAGGTTGGTAAAGCTTAACCGTGAGCTGCAGAATAATCCCTGGCATTAGCAGCCAGAAATGAAGGAAATCGAGAGCAGGTGCGAAAGCCAGTGTGAGCAGGTCAGCTGAGCAGTTCAGGGTGGAGGCGGAGAACTGTGTCAGGGTGGCCTCGGAAGTATGGACATCCCACGTCAGGGGTCTGACAGACGCGCTGCCCTCCTTACAAAGATAATGCTTTGGCTCAACGTCTTACAGGACACTTAGGGGGCTTTTCCAGGAACAGGGAGAGAACTCAGCGCGCACCATTCTCTTGCCTGATTGCAATTTCCAGGGCTTTACCTGACGTGAAAGGTCTGCCTGGGCTTCTCCCTGCAGAGAGCTCAGGCATTTGCACGGGAATCAGCTAGGTGACTGCATGACAGCATCCTCTTCCCCACCTCCTGGCGGCTACAGCAAAGGGAGATAAGATACAAAGCCCTCCGAGACAGGGGGGCATCCTGCCTCCAGGGGTTGCAGTCCAGGAGGGAGAAAAGCACACGTACAAAGGAGCAACGTGATAGAAAGCACTTTGTGTTCAAAAACAGGGGCTGACGCTCTTTCCTTCAGATCAGCGCCTCTCAGGCTCTGAGGTCCCGAGTATTTGAAAGAAACTGGCAGGCCCTTGGCATCTGCATCTCCCACCTGGAGATAATCTTACCTGTGACATAGAACTAAGGATTATGATTATTATCAGTCTTAACAGTGACTAACTAGCATTTTTTAGCATTGGCAATGAACACATAAACCACTCAAACAGGAAAGGGGTTGGTGTGAGAATTAGAGCTTTATGGAAACACCTAACCTTGTGCCCTTTTCCTTTTCGCTGCGAAGGACTTCACAAAACTGACTGCCCATGAGTCTCCTGGTTGATCCCAGGGGTCTGGTGCCCAGAAGCTGATAAACTTGGCCTTTGAGGGGAGGCCTGTTCTTCTGCACCCACATGTCTACCATCTTACACAGGATTTGGGGCAAGGCACTTCTTTTTAAAGTTCCGTTTTCTCACCTGTAAATAAATGGTTATTATTACCCTTTGAGGTTATTGTGCTTTCAGGAAGGAGTTTCTGAACTGAAATAGAGGCGAGATATAGGGAGAAGTGAGCTAATAATACCTCTTAACCAAAGGCCAGTCATTTCCTGAGTGAGACCGGAACTCACCATGTCCGTTAAATGTCAGCATAAGCAGCTAGATATTAATAAAAGAGAAGGGAGCACGCTGGCTATGTTTAATTAGGTCGGAAGCTCCAGTCTCACACACTCCAGGGCACAGCAGCATAGCCCTGCCAAGGGGATTCATGCCCTTCCATCCCCCCACCCCCATACAGGGAGGGTGGGCAGGCTTTCCAATCTCCCAGTGGGATGATGGGCCAGTAGCTGGAGATACAACAATAAAGGAAAAATTCCTCCGCTGGGCAGAACCAAACAGCAACCATAAAGGGGAAGAAGCTAGCCTGGGAGAAGAATCCAGTTGGTTAGGGGATGGGGGGCAGGCATCACAGCCCTCGAAGGCTTGGGCAGGAAACTGGTCAGTGTGAAAGCCCAAGCTAAAAATATAATTAAAGTTCAACCAAGGCCTCTCACCTGGTAACACACATTTTGGCCCATCCATTCGGCCCTTGAGTTTGCACATTCTCTTTTCATAGCAGCCATGGACCCAAACTCAGGGCTGAGTATGCAGCACCTGGTGGAGGGAGCGCAGCCGGGAACAGAGACGGAGCTAGACTAAGCTTTGACCTGGGCTGAAACGCTGACACAGAACATCTGGACCTTGGCCCTTCTTCTGGGCCTGATGAAGATAAGACTGGACTTCTTCCACAGTGGGACAGATGGAGATGAGACACCAGGGGCCTGGGGGAATCTGCTGTTCCTACCCCAATAAATCCTAACCACTGCACGTCACCCTCCCATGCATGGGTCCCCAGAAATGCTTTTCTTGTGACTCCCTGAAAGGATTCCTTTGCCACCCGTGACAGTTCCAGTTCAAGGACTAGCTGTGGGCTAGGCCAACCCATGCGGGCTCCCAGAGAGCTGACAAGCTGGTTGTTAAAACTTTGGTGGTGGCTGGAAATTCACCATGGTGGAAGTGTCTGCACCATGGCAATCGGCAAATACTACAAGTCAGGGTCGGTTTGTGAAAAGAAAAAAAACAAACTCGCTGTTTCTCCTCTCAACTCTTGGCGGTTTTTCTAAACTCCACTAACAACACTCGGCTCACAAATACTTCGCTTCTGGTTATCAGATGTTGGGGATGGGGCGGGGGGGTTCTCCCACCGAGCAATTCTCAGACACCAGCTGGGGTCCCCACAGTTTAACTCAATTCTGACGCTGACTACCTGGCATTAGCACCATATCCCACAGGTTAATGGCTCAGTCCCACAAGGCTGTCTCCACTTCAGAAGCTAATCGCAAGTCCAGGTTGTCACCTTGAGGCAGGAGAAAAAGAAGTCAGGGAAAATCCTGACGTGTGGAATGAGGAAGTAGGAGCCCACATCCGCACTCCAGGGCCTCCACCTCTGGGCATAATCAAATAGAAACGGAAACAGTCAACGGCAGAAAACCTCCAGCTGTGGTCACAGAAGACACAGCAACAAGGCCGCCTCCTAACCAGAAGATGGAGTCAGAATTTGACACCTGGAGACACAGAATCCTTTGCTCAACTCAGTCTCGAGTTTGCTTATGTCCACTCCGACACATACTTTCTACCTCTTTCACAGCGGTGCCCATGGGCTGGACACGTTCTTTTTCTCTACCTCAGTAAAAATTATTTTGTTCTCACTCCGACTTGCTATTGAAATTTTTCCCGGGCAAGTGAAGAACCTGGAGGTTGCCTGACACCAAAGGTCCTGGACCAGGCCAGGGCAGGACCAGCCCCCTCGCATGGCAGCAACAACCAGTGTGTCTGAACAACCAGTCATAAATCGCCTGTTCTCATGACCGCTTCCTCATGTTCCATAACTTGCTCACAGAACTCTGAAAATAAAACAGTTTACTTACTAGAGAACTGGTTTATTACAAAAGGACACAGCTCAGGAACAGCCAGATGGAAGAGGTGCATACGGGCAGGGTATGCGGGCAGGGCGCAGAGCTTCCTGGCCTCACGGGACTGGCCACTTTCCTGGCCACGTTTCACCAATCCGGGAGCTCTCAGAACTCCTTCCGCTGGGGTCTTGAGGGATGTTGCCCAGCATAGGCATGAATGATGAAACCACTAGCCATCGATAATTAATTCCACCTCCAGCCTTTCTCCCCTCTCCAAAGGCCAGAGGGGCAGAACTGAAAGTTCCAACCCTCTAACTACCTGGTGGGTTCTTTTGGCAACCAGTCCCCATTTTTAGGGGGTTTTCCAAAGTCACTTTATTAACATAAACACAGGTGTGGTTGAAACGTGCTTGTTACGAATAACAAAAGATGCTCCTTTTACTGTGATTACTGTCATTTAGGAGATTCCCAGGGTTTTATCACCCCGCACAGGGCAGACCCATGCCTCTGAGAGTGCCGGGCTCAGTCTGATTTCCCATCAGCCTGCCTCATACCCATCCTTCCCCTCCACCTGAGAGAGCACATCAGAATACCTGGGTGGGAGTAGTACTTTTCCAAGTATAATCTCTTTTTCTTTTCTTTTTTTTTTTTATTCTCACCAGAAGATATTTTTTCATTGCTTTTTTAGAGAGAGAGGGAGGGAGAGAAACAGTGATGTGAGAGAGAAACATCGATCAGTTGCCTTCTGTATGCACCTGAATGGGGGATTGTACATGCCCAGACCAGGGATCTAGCCCACAACCTGGTATATGCCTTGACCAGGAATTGAACCCTCAACCTTTTGGTTATAGAATGATGCCACAACCAATTGAGCCACACCAGCCAGGACCTTTATAGGCATAACCTTAAAGCTGCTCTCTCTTAAAATAAACGATTTGCAAATATCCCTACTTTGTTACCAGCAGAATGGTGCTTGTGACAAACCTCTTCAAGGAGTGGATAACAACCTGTCAAGAATCACCATACTAAGCATATCATATCTGCCTCTTGACCTGGGTTCAACTCATTTTCTTCATTTTTCAAGATGCCCTTAAAGCTGCCCATAACATTCTCTGATTTGACTTGGAAAAAGAGGAAAAGGTCATCTCGGAGCAGGCCCTCGTGATTTCACACCCAGGAGTTTCCGTAAGAAGCCTGCTGTTCACTCATCTACCAGTTCAAAAAACAGAGGCTGAACATGGGTCGCATCCCCATCCTGCAGCTGCTGCCGGGGGGGCCCCCATCAGAAACGCATGTCTGGTCCCCTTTCTTTCCTCCCTAAGCCTTTCACTCACTCTCAATCACCCCCAGAAGGAATTTAAACTAGAGCCTGGCATTCAGAGTGCCTATCTCCAGCAGCTTCTTTAGTTCCTGGAGTGAAACTTCTGCCCTCCCAACCCGGACTTTTTCTTTGAAAACAATTAAAGAACACATTCTAATGATTAACATTTCACACTTAAAAAAATATATGGAGTAAAAATATAGAAGTTCCTCTTCATCCTTCACCTCTGACACCCAGTTGCACCCTCCTTCTTTAAGGTAACCATGTAACCATTTAGGTTCTATTTTTAGAAACTTTTTAAAAAATGATATTCCCATACATACACAGTACACTTATGAATATATTGTTTTGATATCAAAAATTATAAATGAGATAATAGTGTATGTATTGTATGGAAAATAATGTTTTGTAGTTAGAGATGTTCCATGTATCTCATTCTTTTAAAAAGCTAAATTTATTTCCAGATGTTCAATGTATTAAATTCTTTAATTTCCTTAATGGACATGTAGGTTGTTGATTATTTGTAATAAATTGTGAACATCTGTAATAGGTATCTTTGTACCTATCTGCAATACTTATATGTATAAGTATTTCTCTAGAACAAAATTCCAAATTGAAACTTCTGGGTTAAAGGATAGGGTCATTTAGAAGTTAACAGGTACTGCCAAAATACCCTCTATAAAATTATACTAACTTATGCTTCTCATTATAGCATATGACTGTCTCTATTTCTTCACAATCCCACCCAACCCTGGACTTTATCATTTTTAATTTCTGCTGATTTGATAGGTTTTTTATAAAAGGTATCTCATTCATTTTCATGCAAATTTTTGTTTTCCTGATTATTAGAGAGGGTGTGCAATCTTTCAACTATTTATTGGCAATTTTCTTTCTGGGAATTACCTTTTGGTATATCTTGTGCATTTTTCACTTGGGTTGTCTTTCTTATTGATTTGTAGGAGTTCTTTATATATGAGAAAGAATAATCATTTGTCTATTAGGTATGTTCATTCATCAGCCCCTTTGCTTCTCAAGCAGAGAGTTTGAAGGTGCCAAGCATCTATAACAGGTACTGGGTTATTTTTCATGACACAGAAAGAATCTCTACAAACACTTCTATACCCATAATGCTCATCTTTTAAGAGGTCACTCCTAGCCTCTTCCTGTGCCCATGACAGACTCACTGAGCAACAATGGGCTTCTATGCCACTGAGCCTGCACATGGCCCTTGAGCCTGTGTCAATGCAATGCTCCTGGTAGTACATCTGAACAGACCAAAACTAGCCTCAGAGAGTAAATCTGTTTGCCACCTCAGCTGTCAGACACATGTAGAGTGTGTTTAAGGATGGTCCTGTCCAAAGAAGCCTCACCCCTCAGCCCTCCGGCTCTAGGTCAATATTCCAGAGCTCCTGCTAGATGCAGATACCAAGAAAAAAGTCCCAGTGCTGGGATTGGTCCTATGCTTCTAATACAAAATAGAGCACAGTGCAAGGTTCTTTGCTCAATCGTCACTCTTTAGATAAAGGTCAGGGGGTCTGCCTTTAGGTGTGGCTGCATGGGCATTATGTTCCAGCCCTGATGTGCGACTTGTCCCAACATCCCACCTGGACCAGGTGGGTCAGCTCGTCTTTGGTGGTCACACAAAAGCAATGGCTTTTCTCTCCTTTTCAAATAGAAAGGGGGTTCACCCAAGGGAATCTCTTTGATGCAAATAATAATGTTTTATGTATGTAACTACTTGTTCTGATTCTCCTCCAACTGTTCTACAGGGCACCAGAAATCACCTGTCTCAGAAAAAGCAAAGATTGCATGTGGGGTCTCCATTTCCCAGTTGAGTTACAGACCTCTTCCTTGGCTGAACAACTGCAAAGGGTCCCTCATATAGCTCTGTTAAAATAGTTTCTACCCAATGAACGCTGTCCTTTCAGATACATTCATGGCCTTGGACTGGTCAGGCTGGCCCTCCTATCATAAAGCTGAGCCTCAGTGTGCCTTGAACAATATCTATGGCAGCTGAAGAACTAAGGGATGCAGCATGTGTGCTCCAAGTCACAGAGCAAGCACACAGGGGCCATACTTGTGAAGCTGACACTGGCTTCTTCTGTTTCCTAACAGAAGTAAAGGAAGTAAAGACACAGCCGCCCAGAAGGCCTATGCGCCATCTCCTTCCTGACTCCTTGGTCCCATGTGCATTCTTCAGTATGGGTGTGTTTATCTCCTTGCTCTGTAACTGTGATTTTAGTTCTCTGTGAGCTTCCTGAGGGTAAGGAAGAGTCCATATTCTAATTTCTTTGCCCAAGCATTTTTCATAGTGACTGAAACTCTATAGCTATTCAGTAAGTGTTATTGTGCTAATGAATGAATGATTACTGTACCTACCCTTGACTGCATAACTACTGTGTTGGGGCCTTTACATACTTCATATACTTTAATCCTCACAAAAACACTAGGAAGTTGGAGTTATTATGCACATTTTACTGCTGGTGAGACTAGGAGTACATGAAGTTAAATGAATTCCCTAAAATCAGATGACTTATAAGTGGCAGATTCAGAAATAATGTCAAGGCCTGCCTAAATCTAAAATCCACTACTCTGACCCATTACTCTGTATTACCCATTACTCACCCTGCCTCCAACTGAAGCCAGATCCACAGTTAGCAGGGTAATGAAATGTCATGCAATTGTCTTTATAAGAAAAAGCATGACTACACATTCAGGACATAAAACATACTGGATATAAAAATAGGAAGTTTTAAAATTAAAACAGACTCGTAGACACAGAGAACAAACTGGTGGTTGCCAGAGGGGACAGGGGTAGGGGGCTGGGTGAAAGAAGTGAAGGGATTCAAAACTACAAATTGGCAGTTACTAAATAGTCACAGGAATGTAAAGTACAGCATATTGAATATAGTCCATGATACTGTGCTAACTATGTATGATGCCAGGTGGGTCCTGGAAATATCAAACAAAATACTATGTACGGTATGTGATTGTCTAACCACTGAGCTATACACCTGGAACAAATACAAGCTAAAATAGAAACTAAAAATAAATACATAAATAATAAAAGATGCTTCCGGTATTACAAACAATGCACCTTATAAAGAGCCACTTCTTAGAAGACTGTCACCCCATTCCAGTTTTCTACAAAGGACATGCATTCCTTCTTTATTAAGAAAAAGAGATTTACATTTTATTAAACCACCTGGCCAGCCAACACCTGGCCCAGCACTGATTTCGCTCTTTCTCCCTTATCTCCCCACCCCAAATTTTGTTTTCTTGACACCCTAACTGGAAAAAAAAAAAGAATCAAGAATTAAGCAGAAAGTACAGAATGTATGTTGGTGGTGTGGGAAAGGCTAAACACCTTCCTCTATCTTATGAAAAATAAAATATCTTTATTCATAATATTTTAGTGTAAGTACATAATTATACATATTAGTTGGGGGGCTGTGTAGTCTACCTCAGAGAAGTCACCCACACCGTGTTGTGCAGAGAGAGACAACAATGCCGGAGCTCTGCTGGGACTAGTGGGAGATGGGCTGCTGGGTTGAATTGCAAAGGATGTACAACCTCAGGTAGTTCCATCATCCTCGTGTGTGTGTGGCACACGAGGAACCCAACCGTAGCTCAGATCTCAACCAACAAGTGCCTCCTCCCATTCAAGGTGACAAAAAAAACCCTCTTCCTTTTGCACAGTCTGGCCACTGTTGCCACCAACCTGAGCTGGTGACAAAGTCAGAGTTAGAGAACTGTGAGGACTTCCCACCGGTAGGAACACAGAGAGCCAACATCTTGTGCTGATTGGATTACATTAGAGTGAAGGATTACCTTCCATGGAAATCAATAAAACATGACTAAATCTTTAAAATTTCTCTGTGAGCATGTGGGGTTAGTTCTCAGAGCCTAGAGTAAGAGCCAATTTGGGAAACACAACTGATTTTTAAAACCTAAAGAGGAAGAGCCCATCTTAAGCCAAAACTGACAGCTATTACCAGTCCCCTCCTGAGCATAGGCTTTGGACCAGTATCGGCATCTAAGTGTCTTTCTCATTTATTCCTGCCAAGTGTTTATGGTAAAAGGTTCTGATTTTAGAATGAAGCTCCAGTCATTCTTCACAAATCCTTCCCATGTATTACTGTCTCCGTGTTTCCCATGCATTTCATTACAGTAAAACAACTAGCACACGTCACCGTGTCTGACCAGCTGGGGTCTGTTCTAATGGGTCAGGGCTGATGGCAGAGCCCATCTTAGTTTTGATTTCTTGTTCATATTACTCCTGGTATGGGTACCGGGATCAGTCAACATTGTAGTGAGGAAAACTGAGGGAAATAAGATGGCTTATAGAATTCTTTCTTAATGAAAAGTATCATAACATAGCTATAAATTATGTAAACTTCTATTTCATTACTGGAGGAAATGCCAAAGGTAAGATAGAAATGCGGTATCACAGCAGTGGTTTGGCTCACCTATTGGCCCAAATTGGACTGTTATATAAATCTATGTGGCAGAAACTGCTATTTGCCTTCCTAATACCTATTTTTCCCCTTTACCCTATATATTATTCAGACCAGTAATGTGCCAAGGTCAAATACTGCATCTTCTAGAAGATGGGGGTGACTAGCGGCACATAAATAATCATTTGCTGGAGGCTCCAAGAAAGTCATTTAAAGAACTTCCCTTTTACCTTTGACCCTTCCTCTTATCTGATTCTTGGGATGTGAATATGATGGCTGGAGCTACCGTGGCCACATTCACACCATAAAGGAATTTTGAGAATAAAAGCCATATACTGAGATGAGTGAGACAGAAAGATAGCAGGATCTTTAGTTCCTTTTGACATCATCAGCCCTGGACAGCTGATGGAGAGAAAAATAACACCTACATTGTAATTCTTATATTTGGATTTTTGTTACATGAAGACTTCAATATTATTCGTATACTACATTATTCTTACGACATTAGAAGATAACAAGTCCCGTAGGTTATAAATCCTTGCACTAGCTGGAAAATGACAACCAAAAATGTGAAATAAGTAATACAAAATATTAAATTTAATGAGAATAATATCAGCCCTATTTTGCATATGAGAACATTGAAACCCAAATATATGAAGTGACTTACACCCAAGTTCACTCAACTCCTGAGAAACATATTGACATTCAGAGCTAAATCTTCGATCTCCCAGCTCAGGGTACATTCAACTTACAATAAGGCCAGCTTCCTCTAGCAAACCTGAATGAGGGTCCCCTCTGTCAATGCCCAAGCCAACACATATCACCTGAAACGAATTACAAAATAATATTGAATGTAAACTATAATGGAAAAAAACAGATTGAAAAAAAAACTCCAACACAGATCTTCTTGCACCAGGATCCCATTTCCCTCACAAGGTGACATCTGAGAGTATCCCAGGATAGAATGCCAACTTATTTCTGAAAAATCACTTTTAAGTGAACAACCAATGTGCAAATATACCATAAAAGGTAACAAGCTAGAAGGCAAAATAACTCTAAAACAAAGGTTAACAAACTAAGGCCCTCAGGCTAAATCCAGTCCACTGCCTGTTTTTATAAACAAAGTTTTATTGCAACATAGCCCTGCCTATTTCTTTGTGTGTTGCAGTGGCTGTTTCTGAACCTCCACATACAGTAGCAGAGGTGAGTAGTTGCCAGACACGACCTATATGGCCTGAACAATTGAAATTTTTACTAAGTGGTTCTTTACACAAAAAGCCTGCTGGCCGCTGCTGTAAAACTCTAAGTCTACATCTCCCGGCAGTGACGCTCATTGACATTGACCATCAGCCCATCAAAGAACGCCCATGAGCATCAGAGGTGACCACAGGAGGTCACAAGTCCACACAGTCCCTCCTCCTTTTGTCCCCTGCAGGCACAAGCAAGGGAGATACACACACACAGATCCTCTCTGAAATGGTAACTTTGAGACAATGATGGCACAGTGAACGTTGGTAGTAGTTCTGTTGTGGTGGTGGTGGTTCTAACAAGAGAAAAACACAAACTGCTAAACTACAAGTAAAGGTCAATGAGGCAGTGAAACAATTGTGACAGGTCAAGTTATGAGGGAAATGTCAGAGCAAAATCTGCAGGATTCCAACCAACCAAACAGCAGGGCTAAGGAGCAATGGGACATCAGGAGAGATGGGAAAGGTCAGGGAAGACTAGGTGGGAGATATTTAAAAGGAAATAAGGGGAACTGGAAAAGGCAGGGTATTCATAAGTAGGGTTGGAGAGACAGATGGACTGTCACAAAGGGTAAATTGGTCTGAAAAGGATGAAAAATGTGCCAACAGCCAAGAGAAAATCAGATCCCAGACCCACCACATGAGGTGGGGAAGGAATAATAAAGACAAGTCTGCAAGCAAAATGATGTACAAATTGTAATTTTTTCCTGGATATAGACTAATAAAATGCAGATGAAACCCATCAAATTGAAAAATGCTTTCATTACTTGATACACCGCAGAAGCCAGTTAGGAAGGGCTTTGAATTCTGGCCCCAATGCTTACCAGAACACCCAAATCAAAATAAATTTTATCAACAAATTCTATAACTGATTGTGCTTCCCTAGCTTGGCTCACTACAGGCACCTGGTATTTTATATCAATGGTAATATTTAAAACACCTACTGACAGCTACAACATGGGTTCCAGCCAATCAGAATAGATTCCTGCTGGTGAGCCATACAGATGCGTAGGTACCCTGATACACACGGAAATGCTAAAGGTGGATTTGTGAAGAATGACTGGAGCCTCATTCTGGAATAAGAACTACTTACTATGTACCTGTGCATCATGTGAGGGAGACATGGATTCGATATCAGTCTGTTTCCTTCTCCGGAAGGGCTGGTGATAACTGGTGGTGCTGGCCTAGGTTGGATCCTTTCTCCTTCGGGTTTTGGAGGTCTTCCCATCATTTCCCAGGTTGGTTTCTATATACCCTAAAAACTGATCCCACCTGCTCAAAGAGAAGTCTAAGGACTTAGTTATTTCTAACCAATTTCTATAGAAGGCCAGCCTTTCTTCTAATGTGATGTGGCAGGCACAAAATTTTGGTTGTGTGTGTTTCTGTGAATGAAAAAACTTCATAGTTCTGTAACTTTTCCAACAGTCCCCACACTGTAACAAAAGAAGAGGGTTTTCATCTCCTTGAATGGGAAGAAACATTAGCTGGTTGACATCTGAGTTGACAATGGACAGAACGTATGCCTCTATCTTAACCTTTCTGAGCCTCAGTTCCCTGGCCTATGATTGTAATAGAATGAAGAAATTGTTTTAGCTGAGCCTCAACTTCCTGGATGAAAACTACCTACCACCTTCCCCCCTAACCTCCACCAAAGGATGGCTATATATCTCACTTTATCTATGAGAAAAACAATAAAACAAAATAAGAATTTAGTTTTAGGTCAATGTATGGGTAAAACACACACACACACACACACACACACACACACACACACACGTGTAATCTGAAAGTTAGATACAGGTGTCCAGGCATAAGTCTCCCTTCTGGTATCAACTAGCCATGTGTCCTAGAGCTGAGTATGCTCCAGCTCTGGGCCACAGTTTTTCCATCTGTTAAGTGGAAAATTCAAATCTGAACAATGTTTTCCCTGGGGTGCCAATGACATGCTGCTGCAGAGGCCACAGAGAATGAAGATAAATATTGAGGATCCTGTCCACTCACCATCAACAATCCATCTCCAATAGAACAATTTACCATCATTGGTTTCATATGGTATCTGGTCACAGCATACTTCAGTTAATAATAGGGGCCTGGGCCCTGGCTGGTAGTTCAGTGGCTTGAGCACAGGCCTACAAACCCAAGGGTCACTGGTTCTATTCCTAGTCAGGGCACATAACCAGGTTGCAAGCTAGGTCTCCAGCCAGGTTGGAGGCAGGTGAAAGGCAACCATACACTGATGCTTCTCTCCCTTTCTTCCTCCCTCCCTTCCCCTTGCTCTAAAAATAATGAATAAAATCTTTCAAATAAAATAAAAATAAAAGGGGTCCATTATTGAAGGAGATAAAAAAATTGGAAACCACCCCCCCATTAATATTTTATGCCTCTGTAACTTTTTTGTCAGATAAAAACATAATAGTGGAGGTTCAAATCAGAAGAAGACAGCAGGGGAAGTGTGGATAATTATGGCAGGGTACTTAATACTAAATACTAAAATGTGGTATTTAATGAAGAATAATGAAAGCCAATAAAAGTTTTTTCTCTTCAAAATAGGAGTAAATAACAGGGAGCAGATCACTGGATTGCTACTGTTTGTAATAAATCACCTGTGGACCATGTCTTTTTGGAAATATTTATTCTGAAATCCATGTTACCTTGTCTTCCTGTCTGTAGCTATGACAGATTCACCAGAAAGTACAGAGCTGGCCTGAAAAGGTAGAGTAGTCTTTACCTGCTCTAATGAATTACCAACAATTTCTTGGCTTAAAAAAATGCAGATTTGCTATCTTGCAGTTTTGGAGGTCAGAAGTCTGAAAAGGGTCTCATCCAATTAAAACCAAAAAAATTTTTTTTCTAAAGACTCTTGGGGGAGAATCTGTTCTTTAGCCCTTTCTGGCTTCTAGACGCTGCCTGGATTCCTTGGCTTATAGCCTCTTCCATCTTCAAAGCTAACAATGGCCATTTGAGTCTCTTTTACATATGTCACTCCAACCTTACTCTCCTGCTTTCCTCTTTCCCTTATATGGACATTGTGGTTACATTGGGTTCATCCAGATTATCCAGGATAAATTCCCAATCCAAGGTCAACTGATTTGCTACCTTAATTCACAGGTTCTGGAAAACAGAACATGAACATCTGTCATGTCCCAGGATGGGAGGGGAGACATCATTCTACCTACCACATGTGGTTTCCATGGAAGGAGGTCCCAGATAAGAATTTCACAAATGTCAACGACACTTCCATTAAGCTCTGCCTCAGGAATGCTGTGCTGTCCAGTTATGTCCCTTTTCTCTGTTCACTTCTCTTTCACACCCGAAGTTGCTCATTCTCCCCTTCAGGTGTCTGAACACAAGACAAAGTATTCTGCAAATTTTAGCTACTGGAGAAAAGAGGGCCAATAATTTAATTTGGTTTTTCAGAGTTTACTGAATGAATTCAAATTGGCATTGATTCACCTCCAGTAGAAATTCACCTGCACTCATGTACCTACAGTGAAATAGCAGCTTTAATAAATCTGCCCTGACTGTCTGCCACACACTCTATTTATTTCCCTGTCTATCCTTTTTCATTAAAAACACAGTATGTTATCACAAGCCATTAAATTGATTTCATGACCCTGTAAGGTGAGAAACACTGGCTTATGGGAAGGTGGATAATCAGGTCTGGATACATTCTTCTTCATGGAAATGGTCTCCTGGGCAGTTTGAAGGATGAGGCAGGGAGCTCACTTATGAGACTGTAGGGGCTAAGAGAGGGCATGGTCCCCAGAGGTGCATACAGAGCTCTCAGGCTGAAGCCAGAAGAGGAAGGATCATACCATGATGTGACGTTGCCTTCGAAGAACACAAATCAGCAACTGGAAAAAAAAATTCTAATCTCATACATGCATCTCTTGTTGGGGGTGGGGTGCAGGTTAAAGTCCAATGTATAAATAACAACACTCCCTTTTAACACTTCTTAAAATCTACTTTCTCCCAGTTCTCTCATAAGCTGCATCTTCCCTGGAAGCTTCCTCCTCACCAACCTCTCACCCACTGAAACTCACCTTCAAAGGTTCTCAACTCTGGAGTCACCAAGGCAGTTTTATAACAGTGCCGCAGCCCAGATTTGCTCAATCAGGGGCCTGAGCACTGGCATTTTTAACAAGCTCCCTGAAAGGTTCTCACAAGCAGTCCTTTTTTTCTCCTACCCCTCTGCCATTATTTCTTTCTCTCTCTCTTTCTCTCTCAAATGTTGTCTAGGAGCTGGCTGGGAAAAGACTGGTGGAGAAAGGAGGGGAAAGAATTAAACAGACAATGCAGGTTGAGGTGGAAGATTCTACAAATACTAGCTGATGAGTCTTTTTTTTTTTCAGTTACACGTACAATTAAAGGAGAAAGAAGTGGAATTTAGGTGTAGAAATAGGCAAAACTATTCTCAGGTGACCACCATCTTGGTTCAGTACAGAGCGTGGGAGGAATAATGCACCTACATTTCTATGTCCTGTGAGCTCATTTATACCTTCTAGTCCTTGGCTAGAAACCTGCCCCTTTAACCATTGAGCTGCCTAGGACCAAGTAGCCAGAAGGACTAGACCACACAGAGGAGCCATCTGGGACTATCCAAATGCACACACATTAAAAGCAAGAGAACTTACAGCAATGTGAAGTTCTCACCAATTTAAGTTTAGTACTAGCAGACCATGCACTTGTACGTTTAGGGTCTGGGGAACACTGCCATATTGAGAGGAGCTCACCACGTCTATAAATTGATCAGTAGTTGGATGATTCCCAAAGTAGCTTGGCAACAGACCAACTGCCTTACAGCTTACCAATAACCCACAACCTTCAGACCAACTCCAACTGCCTTACAGAACAAAGACTTTAAAGAAAAATAAAAGCATTATTCTCATCAGAAATCAACATTTTTCTCTAGCATTTTCTACCCTCAGGAGACAAGTGAAGAAAACAGAGAGGGAAGGGCAGGAAATTTGAAGTAAAGTACTTGGGGTTTTAACACATCCCTCTGCAAAGGAAGATAAATGTTCAGAAAAGTAAGGAAAACTGCCCTAAAACTTGCTCTTCTACCGAAAGCTCCAATATAAACACCTCGTGATGGACACAGAGGAAGGAAAAAGAGAGAGGAAAATGTCAAAGCAACCTTTCTTTAAACTTCCCCAAAGCACAAATACTTCAAGTTGAAATTACTACTGCTACTTGGAGACTGACGCTTTTTTTTTTTTTTTTTTTCCCTATTTCTGATGGATGTTCCCTTGTTGAATTGTGAAGAAAATTTTGTATTTTCATCTCAATGAAGATGAAATTTTTCCCATGGCTTTTCATGAGAGAAGCAAAGGGGAAAAAAAACAAAAACAAAAAAACCAGCATTGGTGTCACGATTAACTTACCCATGCTGAGTTTTACAAGGAGATGGCAAGATTTACAAATTCCTGCAAAATATCAAGACCTGCTCAGGGATTTCCCTTCATCCTTAGCCATTCACTTTATGTAATATCTCTTCTAGTTTGGTGGTAGGTTTAACCTCATGGTGAAATTGAACAGACCTGGTATTCTCCACTGTAACTGAGTCCACAGGTCCCTCAGTTCTAGCCTCATGGGCCTGTTGGACAGGAAAAGACTGAGTTTGGACCAGAATCAGAAGACAGACTTGGCAGTGGCTGAAGCAGAATCTTCAACCTTTGTATTGGTGCCATCTTTGTTTCCCTGGCTTGGCAGCAAGAGGCCCATGGAGAGAAAAACTCAGCAAAACTAAGAACTATGCCTGGATGTGGCCACATTTCCCTCCCACAACTCTGTGGGTTGGCAGCTTGGTAGGCTCGACAGGCATGGCTTGTCACTGTTCCATGAGGTGTCAGTTGGGCTTACGCCTCTGTCTATGGTTAGTTGGCAGGTTGGCTGGTGGCTGACTGGTCCAGATGGCTTTGCTCACACATCTGGCAATTGCCTGGGGCTGTCAGCCAGTGTTACATCCTGGCCTCCTTTGCTTGGCCTCTCTTCTTCCAGTAATTAGACCTGGCCTTTGGCATAATGGCAGTTGCATGGCACAAGGATGACAGTAGCAGCTGCAAGACTCCTTAAGTCCAGGCCTCAGGAGTCTCAAAATGTCACTTCTGTAGCATTCTATTTATTAGTAAGAATAAGTCACAAGCCAGCACAGCTTCAGAGAAAATGGAGAAATACACTCTACCTCTGGATGAGAGCAGCAACAAAGCCACATTGCAAAGGGAAGAGGTAAGGAAGTGTGAATCATTAGGGGCCTTTGTTCTCATAAACTACTTTAGCCCTTCCTCTGGCCCCCATGATTCACACAAAGTACATTAAATAGACTTCCTCCTAAGATTCCTGGGGCCTTATTTAGTCATAGCATCTGGCTCAAAGTCCGTGATCTCATGACCTGTGTCAGGTTCCAATGTGGCCGAGGCTGTTTTAAGTGCAGCTCCTCTTGATTCAGAGATAATTCTGTGGGTTGGCAGCACAGGCTAGGCTCAGTTGGGATGGCTCCTCTCCACCTGCTGCAGCATCAGCTGAGTTCACTCATGATTTTGCAATCAAGTGGTGGGTCAGCTGGAGGCCAGATGGTTGCAGATGCCCACTCACATGTCTGGTGGTTGAATGCAACTGTTAACTGCAAGACCTACTTTGTCTTTTGTATGGTTTTTCACCCTCTGTTACTTAGATCCAGCTTCTTTATGATGACAAAGGCATTCAAAGCTGGATTTTGTCACTTGGTGAGTATCTTAAACCACCATTATTGTTGTAGTTGAAACATCACCAGAGTAGCATACTTACCTAGACTTGGCTGAGGCTGGGCTCTCAAGAAATAGGCCCTGAGACAAGAATTCCAGTGCAAGTAATTTATGTGAAATGTGATCCCAAGGAGTATTGGTTAGGAACATGGAAAATTGAGACAGAGAAAAGACAAAAGCCAGTAAAGTGTGTATTACCAAACAGGCTCCCCCAGTGAATATCTAAAGCTTAATCCAGCTAAGGGACCCTGGGGGGCAACATAGAGCCCAGCTCAGAGTTATCACCCTCTAGAAGTAAGGGAGAAGGGGTACTTATCCTCTGATTCCAACATTTCATGGGCCTACACATCGCTCATGGCTGTTAAAACCTAGCTTTTGGGGCCTGCCCTAGTTGCAGGCTGTAAATCCCTCACATGGAGAGTTTTAAGAACTTGCAATAGGCTGCCTCAGAATATTCTAGAACAATGAGTGCCAATGGGTAAGACATGAACATTATTGGTTTCAAAACTTCTACACCACCAGACCTCAACTCAGAAATTTGTTACATCTCAAAGGTTTACGTTCACAGTAGGTTGTTTGGAACTTAGAATGTACCTTTTTCTTTAAATAAATTTTTAATTAAAAATAAATTTTAGGCCCTGGCTGGTAGCACAGTGGATAAGGCACCAACCTGCAAACCCAAAGGTTGCTGGTTTGATTCCCCAGCCAGGGCACATAAACAGGTTGCAAGCCAGGTCTCCAGCCAGGTCCCCAGCTGAAGGCAGGTGAAAGGCAACCATACATTGATGTCTCTCTCCCTCTATGCCTCCCTCCCTGCCCTTCTCTCTAAAAATAATAAATAAAATCTTATATATATTTAGGAGATATTCTTAACTTGAGCTCCACCAATAGACTCCCAACTATTCATAAACCCCCTAAAGCTTTAGGTAAAATACTGAGTGTACAGTTTTCTGCAAAGAACTTCTACAGCTTACAGAAGATGTTCAAGGTATCCATGACCTCAGATAGGTTAAGAATGCTGCAGCAGAGCATAGGGCTAAGAGCCCTAGATTTAAGTCTCAACTTGTCCACTTGCTAAGTAGATTTCTTAACTTTGTTGTGCCTTATGTCCCCATCTTTGAAAAGAGGGAAACAATAGTACCCACATCATAGGATTGTTATGAGAAGTAAGCTAAGGAATATACTTATTCCTATTGTGTGTGGTGTAGCACAATCCAGCACCAGAATAATACAAATGTGGCTGATAGTAACCTCAGTTCCTTAAAATACCTGAGGCAGTCAAAATTTCCACCTCTGATCAAGGAATATTGTATAAATTCCTGGTTTTTTTATACATTATTACTCCAGTATCTCAAACTGTCCCCTCTTCAGCAGCATATTGAGAAGACCTTCCCAAGTGTTGCATCCTCTCAAGTGTTTGCTTTTCTCAACTTCCAACTTCCTAAGATTTTTAAGTGAGAAATATTAAATCAGCAGCGCACTTAATAGTCATTCGCCTTGTTCTTAAACTTCACCACTGAGCTTGACTTTATATTGTTCCTTGGATGTACAATCTCTCTGCTCAAATCTACCACACAATTGCCGAACCCTTTGTGCAGCAGCAAGTAAGCTGTCTGTTGCATGGTGCTCCTGTAAATGGACCCAGCCCAATCTCACCAACGTGTACTTTGAGTTTCTAATAATAAAATTCAATCTAAGATTCCCCACTCAGGAATTAGTCCAAGTGACATCTTGCTTGCTAATTCCAACCTGCTCTTCCCCATTTTCATCTTCTGTCATTTTCTGACCCCCATTTCATTTAGAAACTTGAGCCCAAGATTGATGACCTTTCCTTAACTACCACCTTAACATCTGCTCGATCTTTGCACTCTTTGGGGACACAACATGGTTCTCTGTTACCCGATCCCATGTAGGGACAAAGTAATGAGCCTACTTCTTATCCACTTCCACCTTGAGAAAAAAGGATTATACGTGGCCAATTGTGTCAAGGGTTAGAGCCTAACACAGTTCTCTTGGCATCCATGGGATGAGGCTGAGCTGTCCACAGGGTATCATTATTCTAAGTGTTTGCCAAATAGGAGGCTTATTATCACCAGTGATAAATGTCTGTGAAAACTTCATACCAAGGGGGAAAAATCATGAAAGCATCCCAGGGGACAATGCCAGGATTGGACACAGGGCTTTACAAGGTGAAGGCTTTAGGTTGAAGAGAAACTTGACCATAGAAAAGGCAGGTACCAGAAATGCCGTAAGTTGGGGAATGGTACATATGGAGCAGCTTGTACCTTATTCATGGACATCTGAAAACATTTTTTAGGTTCAGGTTAAAACTTTAAAGAACATGAGGTCAATGCTGTTCTTCCATGGAATCAAACATTCCCACTAACAGGCTGGCCCTCTGCATTCACCTTTTCTAAAGCACCTCTCACTATCAGTCAGCATGATACAGGGGTGTGAACACGACACTAGGAGAAATTTAATTTCTTCTCTGTTGTTTAACCATGGAGATGTTAGCCACATTTCCTCTCATTTTCCCAAGGATCTTCTAGTCACATCCTCATCAAGAGGCAGCAAGAAGAACCCTGCTGTCAGGATGGTCAACTTCATGAAACTCAATCATCTCCTCTAGTGGAGGAGACACAGCAGTGAAGGCAGGGTTGCATAATTCTGGGCCTTTTGTTTTGTTTTGGTTTTATTTCTCACTTCTTTACTCAAGTATGAAACCATCTCCAGACATTGGTTTGGTTCCAGAAATTAAGTGTCACATATAAATATAAAATTGGGACAACCATAATAGAATTAAAAAAAAAAATTTTTTTTTTTTTTTTTGCCCTGACTGGTGTGGCTCAATGGATTGAGTGCCAGCCCATAGACAGAAAGGTTGTCAGGTCAATTCCAGTCAGGGCACATGACTGAGTTGCAGGCTAGGTCCCCAGTTGGGGAGTGTGCAAGAGGCAACCAATAGATGTTTCTCTCATACATCAATATTTCTCTCCCTCCCTTTACCCCTCCTTTCCCTCCTCTCTAAAAAAAATTTTTTTTAATGGCAACCAACACCCAATAGCCATCCAGATTGAATGAATCAACATTTTAGGAAAAAAATGGAATGGTAAAACCTTCACCTTTAATGCAAATAGAAACCAAAATGTGACACACCTTCTACCTGCCCATGGTTGTAGGTCTGAAATCACATACATGCTAATGTTTGTGTGTATAATTGATTAAGAATATGCTCCTATGAGGAAAATATAGAATTCTGTGGTGTAGAAATCAGACAACCCCTTGGTTGGATAGTCAAAATCCACATTATCCATGAGGGGCAGGTGGACACTGGTGCCTCCAGATGCATGTGATACTTTGAGAGGGTCACAGTATTGCTTAGACAATATTCAAGCTGGGATGCATAATCTAACCATGAGGAAAGATCAGAAAAACCTTGAAATGGGGAACTTTCTATTAAACACAAAAACAGAATTGTACCTTCAAAAATGTCATATGTGACAAAGAAAGGCTGCAAGATGTTCCAGATGAAAGGAGGCTGAAGAGACATGACAACTAAATGAAATACTTGATCCTACATTTGTTCCTGTACTGGAGGGGGAAAAGGAAATGCTATAAAGAACATTATTGAGTCAATTGACAACAATGAAATATGCATGGTAGATTAAATAAAATATTATATTGATGTTAAATTACTAAAGTTGACATGTAAGAGAATATTTCTATTCTTAGGAGATAAGCATTGAAGTATTTAAGAGTGTAATGTATGCAAACTAGTGTCAAGTGGTTCAGAAAGAAATTGTGTGAGTGGTGTGTGAGGGGTGGGGAGAAAATGTACAAGTTATAAAGCAAATGGAGTTGCCAGATGGGAGAGAGTTTGGGGACTGGGTGGAAAAGGTAAAGGGATTAAGAAGTACAAATTGGTAGTTACAAAATAGTCACAGTAATATGAAGTACAGCATGGGGAGTATAGTCAATAATACTGTCATAACTGTCTATGGTGACAGGTGAATACTAGACTTATCAGAGAATCACCATGTAAGTTATATTAATGTCTAACCACTATGCTGTACACCCAAAACTAATATAATATTGAATGCCAAATGTAATGTATGAATGACCCATGGACATGGCAACATGTGAGGGTTGAGTGTGGGAGAGGGGATGGGGTGAATGGAGCAGGGGAGAGCAATGGGGGAAAGATGGAACAAATGTTAATACAACAATGATAAATTAGTTTAAAATATAAATAAATAATAGGTAAAAAGACAAAACAAGAAAAAGAAAATAGAAAAATTCTAATTAAAAATAATAAATCCAAGGCCCTGGCTGGTAGCACAGTGGTATGGCACTGGCCTGCCAACCCAAAGGTCGCTGGTTCAATTCCCAGCCAGGGCACATAACCAGGTTGCAAGCCAGGTCCCCAGCCAGGTGCCCAGCTGGAGGCAAGTGAAAGGCAACCATATATTAGTGTCTCTGTTACTCTTTGCATCTTTCTCTTCCCCTCTCTCTAAAAATAATAAATAAAATCTTTAAAAATAATAATAATAATAAAGCCAATGGGGTAAAATGGTATTAGTAGGTAATCTAGGTAAAGGGTATATTGGTGAACTTTGTGATATTCTATTTCTTGCAGCTTTTCTGGGAGTCTGTTTCTAAATAAAATGAGGGTTTTCTTTTTCATAAGCACTTACAGAACTATGTTGCTTCATTTACCCTGAACTGCATGTGCCAGAGCTTTAGAGATGTTCTTCTTTTAAGATGAGCCAAAGCAGCAATAGCCCAGGAAATTCAGGCATGAGTGAAAGTTAATAAACATCAGAGAAAACAGCAAGAGCCATGCTCTCTTCTGCCTCCCTTGATAACCAAGTGTCTTGATTAGCCCAAACATCCAAGCACTCACATATGGAGCAAGATGTCACCCTGTCCTCAGAAATTTTTTTAACTGGCTCATTCCTCCACCCATGACCTCCCTATGGTATCTGAAAACCCTGAATTTCCTCTTTCAGGCACCACTTAGAGGGTGACCTATTGTCCCAATTTGTGAGGGACCAAGGAACTTTCTGAAACATGGACTTCCAACACTAAAACCAGGACATCCCCTGATGTCACCCTCAATCACAGGTCAGAGTTCTGGCACCAGATGAAAATCTGGTTTCACTAGCTTCATCCACAGCATCCCTTTTTTCTCTCCCTCTCCCTAAAGTAGATCTGGAACTCGGCCCCTTTTGGTGACACCTGCCATCTGCCCCAACATGAAAACTCCTCTCTTGGGTCATATGAGGCAGCAATAAACGTGTTTAGAGGGTCCAAGGGAGTGAGGATTTTCTGTCAGCCCTCTCTCTCCCCAGAACCCCTGCTTCTCTATGTTTGCGCTCCCTTCCCTTGCTGCTTTCTCCTGACACTCAACTCTTCTCACTTTACATTGCAAAAAGTCCACCTCTTGAACCTGTCCCCCTTCTGCATCATCTAAGACACTGTGATGTGTTTCACTAAGTAGGAAGTCAACTGGAGATTTCTCACTCTAGAGACCAGGACCTTGGACAGCAGCCTTGAATCCCTTTGCCACCATTGCTATTTCTCTATGACAGTGAAAAATGTTCCACACCATGAAGGAGAATAAAATCTATTCTGTATGGTTTGAACTGTATGTGTAGCTTATTTTATTCTAAGTCTTCCAAGCTCATCATTTATGGCTGGTGTGTGTGATCATATTACAGCACCTGCAGTATGTATACCTCAACGTGTCATTTTCAAAGCTCTTGTACATGCATTACCTCCTTTGATCCCCATGTCACCACTGAGGGACAGCATAGGATGAGTGCATGATTCCCATTTAGCAGATTCAAAACCTGGTGCTTGGAATGATTGGTGTGACTTGCAAGACCCAACAGAAAACTATGTCTTCCGGCTCTAAACCCAGGATTCTTACCACCTTCCTGCAGCCAGCCACATGTTGATTCTTTATTAACTAAAGGGTCCAATTAACAAAAACAAAATTGATTCCTTGGCCTGCAGTACATCAGAGAGTTTACCTAAGAAGATAATAGAGTGGATCTGGAGTGGATGAAATGACATTTCTTTTGGAACTGCTGGTCTTGCAGGTGTAGACCTGCACCCTAGAAGAGCTGCCTTTATCCCCAGACCATGGACTAATTAGGCCCTGGATGGCCAATGATTATTCTCTGACACCATAAAAGAGTGTTAGAGGCCGTGTAGAATAGGCATTGTCACCATTTCAAAGTCCTCTTGTCCCTGCAGGCTCTGTTCTCTTGGTCTCCTTGGTTCCCCCGCTCTGCCCTACCTTCCACTCAAGCAATGTTATAGCTTGAGCAATGTCACCATTTAATTTCTTCTCCTAGGAAGCCACCCTAACTGGTTTCTTTATGTGCTACTTTGTATCAATTACCCTGTATTTTTCATCTTTGCAGCCATTCCTCTACTTCCAATTCTTTCATGTAATTGGCCTCCTAGTTTTACCCGACACAGACAAGATCCTATTTCACCTCCATCACTTAAGCAGAGCTACCCTATGCTTCATCCTAATAGCTTCTGTCTTAGCCTCTTTCTCCCTGGGCTTGCTTGGAAAACAAGGCAGCATTATTCTGGCACACGCCAGTCCTATCTGAGTCTCTTTTTCAAGACTGAGGTGAGTAGGGATAATGACCAACCAGTGTAGAGTTCTGGGGCCAGGGCTATAATTAGTAGGGTCCCTCAAAGTCAGGAGTTAATTGGAGACAACAGATGAGTGTGAACTAAGAGATGGCCAAGGATTTACATCAAAATGATGCAATTGGTTCATAGGTCTAAGACATAGCTTCTGAATTCAACCTTAGTGAATTCAGAATTCACTAAGGGTTGAATAATTGTAGTTGGGGATGGGTACTGTGCATCGGAAGGTGCTTATCAGGAACTCTATCTTCTGCCAACTAGATGGCAGTAACACTCCCTCCAAATTGGGACAACCAAAAATGTCTCCAGACTTTGCCAAATGTCCCCAGGTGTGGAGAAGCAAAATAATTTACTGTTGAGAAACACTGGCCAAAGCTGTGAGCACAGGGTGGAAAAAGAGAGACAAAGATACAGGTTAGGGACAGGTAGTAAAGGAACAGAGAAGAAAGAAATTTACAAAGTTGGGTTAAGAAAAAGTACAAGTTATACCACCATTGGGAAAGGGGTGCCCCTGGGAGTTGGGCATAAGTTATATATATGGTTTAAGGAAGCAGAACTCAGATGACCTCTTATTTGCCTATGGTACCCTCTGATCAATCAGCAGCAGAAGGCAGGCTCTGGGATTAGGTAGTTGCCTGACATGCTGAATTTAAGAAAAACCTGATATTAGTGGTTTAACCCAAGAGAGTGGATTATTTCCATGTAACCAGAAGAGCAGAGGAGGATGGTCCAGGGCTGGTGCAGCTACTGAAGGAAATCAGGGAGGATGGTTCCTTTTAGCTCCCAGCTCCACTGCACTTGATTTGTGGTTCTCCTTCTTAAGGTAACAACTTAGCTACACTTGCTTTATGTTTTCTTTAATTAAAAAAAAATAATTTGGTTACTTTTTAAAAAGTAAATAATATAGAGAAGTATAAAGAAGGAAGTTTTTAAATTACTTCAAATCCAATTGCTATTGTTATTTGGTGGCTGTCATTTCCATATAATGACCATGCATATGTACAGGTAAAATGGTGGGTGGGTGGATAGGCAGACAGACAGATAGAATAGATAAATAGGTAATAAGAATGAGGCTATCTAATACATGCTATTTTGAGTTAAACCAAAAATTGAATAGAGGGGGAATGTATCATCTAAGTTCTCACAGGCTCTAAAATGCTTGTATATGACCTTTGTCTTTGACCTTTATACCTGATGGAAATCTTGGCTGAGTATAAAATCCTGGGATCAGTCATTCATTCCCTCAGATCTCCACAGACACTTCTCCTCTGTCTTCTGATGTAAAGTGTTGCTGGAGAGAAGTGTCTTTCAAAACTGTAATTCTTACTTGTAAGGAAATTTGTTTCCTGCTTCAGATTTAAGGGAAAATGCTAGATCACAGCATTGCCTCTCATTTTGGTCCAGATTACTCAATTTAAGACAGGCAGGGCTTATGGCCATTGCTTTGTTTCATGAAAGATGCATTTTTTAAATCATTTTTGTTTTCCTTAAATATGGGCAAAAGGATTGAGATTTCATAAATAACTGTACTTCATTATCCCTGATGACAAATTTCACCCTTATAGTTTTGGTGAGTTAGGAATCCATGAGTAGAAAAAAGAGCATACTGAAACAGAATTTTTGTTTCCCACCCACCAAGCTATTCCTCACACCATGTCCAGCCCATCAGCACGTCCTTCTCATTCTCCTCCAAAACATAACACAAGTTTATACACTTTTCTCTATCTCTAAGACATTAGCCCCTGTTCTAACTACTGTCTACCATGACTGTCTGCGCAATTGCAGTAGTTTCTTAACTGCTCTTCTGGCTCCCACTGCTGCCTCTCTCTTCCCATTCTCAATACATAGCCATAGTAATCTTCCTATGTGGAAATCAGGTCATGTTATTCATTTCCCTACTTAAAATCTTCAGAGTTTTTAAAATTTGTTATTGTTTATAATAAATAAATACTAGAAACAACCCTGATGTCCATCAACTGGTGAATCGATAACGAAGAAGAAGAAGAAAGAAAAAAGAAGAAAGAAGAAGAAGAAGAAAATATGGAGAAGACTTGACTTGGGGTGGTGAGCACGCACTACAATAGACAGATCATGTATTATGGGACTGTAGCCCTGAAACCTATATAATTTTGCTAACTAATGTCCCTCCACTAAAGTCAATTTAACAATAAATATTTTTTTAAAAGAAAAAGAAATGAAGAATGAAGCACTGAGAAAGGTGTCAACATGGATGAACATCAAAAACACAGGAAGAAGCCAAATGCAAAGCAGCACATATTATGTGGTTCCTTTATATGGAAGATCTGGTGAAGGGAAATCTACAGACACAGATGAATAGTTGCCAAGAGATGAGGAAGGAAATGGGGAGTGACTGTGCAGGATCATCACACCGCTGCAAACTTACTAAAAAGCATTTCATTGTACGCTTGAAATGTATTTTATGGTATGCAAATTATTCATACTACAAATGAATCTTATGGTGTGTAAATTATACCTTAATAAAACTATTTTTTTAAAGGAGGGGCTTCCAAAGATATCCATAATATTTAGGGTAATCTTCTTCCTGACTTACAAAATTCTACATGGTGTGGCCCTGCTCGCATTCCTGTCCTCATCATCTTCTGTTGTTTTTGTTTTTTTTCTTTTCTTACCATGACCCAGTCATAGTGGCTTTTTTCTGTCCCTTAATATACCATGTTTAATTCCATCTAAGGGTCCTTGTACTCCTCTGACTTCCTCTGGCTGACCCCTTCTTGATATTCAGATATAAACTTCTTAGAGTGGCCCTCCCTGGCTACCAATTCAAAATAGCCACCTACTAACTACATGACCCTGTTTTCAGTCTCTGCATTGTTTTTTGTCTACATGATATTTTTCTTGCGGTTTATTATATGTCATTACCCACCAGACTGTCCATGTGAGCTAGAATCTTTCAATTGGGTTTCCCAGTCCCAGCACATCCTTCAACATAGATGATATCATTCAATATTCATTGAATGAATAAAAGATCGAATGAATGAATAATTTATAGATAGTTGAAAACTATTCAGACAAAAATGCTGAGACACCCATTCTCCTCAAGGAAGAAGGCAGAAGTTTCCTGTGTTTGCCTTGAGCAATAGTGATCATGTATTACCCCCCCCCCCCACCCAAAATGGTAAATGACTTCTCTTTGACTTGGATAATACTAGTAACAAGACCATCTGCTCCCTACTGCCGAAGGAAATGGGCTCCAAGGAAACCTCCTCAAAACACTTAATTCCTCTGAAATAAACTGTTATTTGGAAGAAGGCTAGTTGCTCTGCTTAGGGAATGTTGAGTGTCAAGGAGCAAACCCATCACAAATATATGAATACAGGGGACTTTATTCTAAATGTGAAAACAACAATTAGAAACCCAGGGCTTCACATAGATGGAAACCACAGCTATGCTTCCTGTCACTTAGACGTTCGGTGGTTCAATTTTGATATCTCTTAGCTACTAGTAACAGCTTCTGGTACTTTTTCCATTTCCTTCACCAAGAGGTAAGAGTTAAAGTGACAGGTCCCGAGAATCCGAGGAGTGCTTTAAAGGGGTTTCTGAAGGAATGAGTAGGACACTTCAGACTATGGACTGGTGAGGGTGGAAAGGTATGCAGATGGAGAAAAAGAGGAGGAGCATGGGGAACGTACAGCAAAGCTGAATGTGGGCAACATCAAGTTGTGGTTGAGTCTAGACAGGGAAAGGGATGCATATGTATATTCAAGTGCTTCTACGTGGCCTGGAACTGTGCTACTCATCAGCATGCCAAGTTGAAGGCAGCAGACATAATGACCTCAGAGAGCTCACAGAGAATCTTGAACCTAATTCGTGCCCATCTCTGAGATTCAGATGAACCTAGGCAGGTTACACAAACTGGTGGAAAAAACCCAAAGGCTTTTTAATAACAGGATTCTTTTTAACCCTCCTGACACAGAATTTATGCTATGGAAGTAGAGCTAGGAAAAAGCCAGGACTAGTAAGGGACCCTTAGATTATTGAAAAAGAGAATTTGAGAGTTAACATAATCTGCAAATCCAACTCAGGTCACTGTACTCTCCCTGCCCAAATTCGTGTGAAAATCCTATGGAAGATTTGCCTCTTTTTTGATAGGTTGGTTTTTAAGAATACTATGCATTTTTATAGTAAAAAAAAAAAAGATTAATAACAAGGTTTCCTTACAGAAAGAGGGGTTATGGTAGTGGCAGGCTACAAGGTAAGAAAAAAGACCCTTCGTGAAGACTCTTCTGGGACGCAGAACCTCTCCTCTTGTCTGTTAGCTGTCACTGCTTTGTGCCCCTTTTGGAAGTGCCACATTGCAACTTGGAAACAGATGTTTTCATTCCACTCCCCCCGTTCTGCTCCCTAAGCGACATCCTGCACCCGGGTGACAGCAGATGGCCACCCCCATCGCAATGGCAGCGTTGCCGTCTGCCAGTCTTCTGCGACAATTTGTGAGCCTCCGAAACTGGTGTTTTCAGTGCATTTGCACTTGTTTTATGGCAAATCACAACCCCACAGCAAGGGAAACACCAACTGACAACAGTGAGGACACAGGCCCCAAGCAGAGCAGCTCACTTACTAATCACATGAGTCAACTCAGTGCGAGCCCAGGGGAGCCCAGGGTGGAGAGACTGCCACCCCATCCAGGCTGGGGTTACCTGTGGAAGCAGGTCAAGGGACAGAATCAAAAGCAGAGTGATGGGCCCTTGGGTAGGTAAGTCTAGAATACAGAATAAGGTATAGAAATGGGAGGCTGATTCAGGATAGGATCCCCGGTCAATGGTCAGAACAGAAAAATGATCCAAAGTCAGAAAGAGCTAGAGCAAGGGTTGGCAAGCTTTTTCTGTAAAAGATCAAATGATAAATATTTTAGGTTCGGCGGGCCCTGTGGCCTCTGCTACCACAACTCAGCTCTGACTCTGCAACAGGAAAGCAGCACTATGCCTATGCAAATGAGTACCTGCGGCTGTGTCCCAATTAAGCTTCAGTGAGGGACACTGAAATT
This sequence comes from Noctilio leporinus, assembly GCA_004026585.1. Lineage (NCBI taxonomy): Eukaryota > Metazoa > Chordata > Mammalia > Chiroptera > Noctilionidae > Noctilio > Noctilio leporinus. The sequence continues at coordinate 143,655 of PVIW01000073.1, forward strand.
TGCATTTTATGTACTTTTCATAAAACATTATTCTGTTATTTTTTTTCAATGAGTTAAAATATAAAACCCATTCTTAGCTCATGAAGCATACAAAATCAGGCATGAGCAGTGTGCCAACCTCCCAACCAGAACAGCACCATCCAATAGAAGTAAAATGTGTGCCATGAACATGAAGCACACGTGTCATTTTTAATTTTCTAGTAGTCACATTTTAAAAAGTGGAAACAGGAGATTAAGGTGTTATTGTAAACTCTTTCAGCCTCAGTTTCCTTAACTGTAAAAATGAGGTTAACAATAGTAACTCACAGGATTGTTGTAAAGATGAAAAGACTGGCCCTGGCCGATGTGGCTCAGTTGTCTGGTTTTGGTCCTTAGACCAAATGGTTGTACGTTTGAACCTTTGTCAGGGGCAGATAAGAAGGCAACTATTTAATAAATCAATGTTGCCTCTCTTCTCCTGCAGCTCCTCCTCATCCTTCATCTTTCTTTAAAAGCAATGAAAAAATGTCCCTAGGTGAGGGTTCAAAAATAAAGATTAAATGACTCAAACCATGTGATGTCCCTAGACTAACGAGTGCCTAGCACATAAGTCCCCAATAAACTTGGTTTCCCTGTTACCATTTTTAAAAAGAGGTTAAGTTAATTTTAATAATATACTTTAGCTCAATACATTCAAAAGAGTATCACTTCGATATGTAATCAATATAAGAAAATTATGGGAATATTCTGCATTAATTTTTCATACTAAGCCATTGAAATTCACTGTGAAATTTACCCTGATATCATATTTCAAGTACATGGTAGTGACATGTATCTAGTAGTACATAGAAGACAGCACAGCACCAGAGCAAAGATAAATCCAAGTATCAGAAGTCAAAGTCAGGCAATAGAGCAGATCCAGGTAGACCAGGAAGAGGCAAAATATATCACATAGAACAGGTCAAGTCAAGGTCAGGGAAGAAGGTCCAAGCACCAGGGCCAGTACCAGAGCAGGTCCTGGTCCAGGTTTCAGGAGAACACCTAGGCAGCAAAGATCAGCTTTGGTACAACCTCTTGAGAACTTCTGGGCCAGCACTTCAGAAAGCATTTTCACATTATTTTGTCGTTCAATATTCACAATGGACTTATGAGAACAGTATTCTTACCCTCATGTTACTAATGAAACTCAGAAGAAAATAAAGCCATTTGCTCAAATTCATACAGCTGGCCCTAGCTGGTGGCACAGTGGATAAGGTGCTGACCTGCGAACCCAAAGGTCTCTGGTTTGATTCCCCAGCCAGGGCACATAACCAAGTTGCAAGCCAGGTCCATAGCTGGAAGCAGGTGAAAGGCAGCCATACATTGATGTCTCTCTCCCTCTCTGTCTCTCTTCCTTCCCCTCTCTCTGAAAAATAAATAAAAGCTTAAAATTTTTTCATACAGCTAATGAGTAGTAGAGGTTGGATTTGAGCCCACGACTGTCTGGCTCCCACACCCACTCAGCCTCTTCATGCCACTGCATCATGGTAGCCAAGGTCATGAGAGTACATAAAAGATCAGAATGATGTCTGTTAAGCCCATTCACTCCCCTCATCCTCCTAGCTCCAGCTCATTGTCTCGTCACCTCTTACCTGAACTTGTGCAGCAAGTATTCACTTGACAACATAATTTGCTTAAAGCCCAGTTCTAGACACACCAATTTCTGGCTCAAGGCTCTCCACTGGCTCCTCTTGCTACAGAATAAACACCCCAACTCTGAAAACATGGGTTCTAGGCTACTACCTTATTCTAGTCAGTGCCCCTGACTTCTGAGCATGGCCTTCCAGGTCCTCCACAGCCTGTCATGCTGCCTTCCCAATCCTGATCTCCCTTCCAAGTTTCAGGCACATGATCTAGCAGCTGTGCAACCAGCCATAGACTCCTGACACTGACTGTTCCCTGAACACAACCAATGATTTTTCATAGCAGTGCCCTAAGTTGCACTGTTTTTTCAACTTCTAGTGAGCTTTCCTTCCGCTTGTTCCTCCTGCCCCCTCTACTCACACAGACCCTAACTGCCTGAGTTCTGTCCCTTCAGAAACTGTGGCTTCCTGATCCCTCTTCTGGGCCCTCCCAGCACCATATCTGTGCTGCTCGTAGTCCTCATTACTTGCTACTTAGTTTTGTAGATATATTGCTGTGTCTCTCATCTTCCCTTCTACACTGTGGGGTACTTAAGGAAAAGTTCTGTATCTTTCCATCTCCTGTTGCATATGCTGTGATGTTTCATGCTAACAGATTAGGTGGTCAGTAAGCACATTTGACTAAAAACTAACATTAGTTTCATTGAATTGACTTATCACGATGCTTAATATTTTTGCTATTCAATATATCCTTTAAGATTGTCCAGAGAAAAGAGGAGAGAATGACCTCCTACACTGACCAAAATCCACATGCTCTACAGTATGACATCTTCAAGTCCAGCCTGTATCTCCCAGCACCATCACCACCATGCCCAAGAGAAAGGCTGAAGGGGATGCTAAAGGAGATAAAGTCAAGGTGACAGACAAACCACAGAGAAGGTCCACCAGGTCATCATCCAGAGTCCCAGCCTTAAAAGACCCCTGCAAAGAAGGGAAAATGGGAATGCTGATGCTAGCAGGGATGGGAATAAGCCCCACAGAAAATGGAGATGCTGAAACAGACCAGCCACAAAAAGCTGCAGGTGTTGGCGATGCTGAACAAGGTGGATGCAGCATTTTTTTTATTCTCATCTGAGGACATTCTTTTCATTGCTTTCAGAGAGAGAGGCTAGGGGAGAGAGGAAAGGGAAAAAATGCATTAATGGGAGAGAAACATCAATCAGCTGCCTTCTCAAACGCACCCCAGTCAGGGATCACACCTGCAGCCTGGGCATATGCCCTGAGCAGGAATCAAATCTACAACTCTCTGGTCTAAAGGATGCTCCTACCAACTGAGCAAACATGGGCCAGGATGTGTGAACATGGAAGACAACTATGTACTTCTGGTGACTATATAGTTTGAAATGCTATTTTTATCAAATTTTACAAAAACACAGAATTTTTTACTTTCATTTTTAAAGCTATGTCATTAGCACACAGAATACTTCATTTTTGTTTTTTTGTGGGGAAGGACATAGGAGGTATGCCCAGAAAGTATCCATCCATGCAATATGAAAAAGAGACATTTATTGAAAACGATATAAGAAAGATTGTACATAGGGCAATGATGCCTCAGTCCCCTTCAAAGTAGGCACCTTGGGACCTCATACAGTTCTCCAAATCGCCATCGGCTGCCCCATTCTACTTTCCTGAGTCTCATCAACAGTCTAAAATGTCTTCCCTTTTAGTTTTGGGAAAAGCCAAAAGTCACAAGGTGCCAAATCTGGGCTGTAGGGGGCTAAGTTACCTGGGTGATTTAATGTTTTACCAAAAAGCTCTGTACCAGGTGTGATGCGTGAGCAAGAACACTGTCTTGATGAAGCTTCCAATCACCAGTTGCCCATAACTGCAGCCTTTTGAATCATCCAAATAGTTTCCACAGAGGAACGTTAAGCCTAATACAAAATTTGATGTAGGCCAGTGGGTGAGGATTTGCTGGGAAAGTGTGTGTAATCTGTAGCCATCTGTTCACTGGCAAGTCAAAATGAAGTTCAATCCCTTTGTGACTTCTGACCAAAGCAAGAAACGTAAAAGGCATTTCAACGCACCTTCCCACTTTGGCAGGAAGATTATGTCTTCTCCTCTTTCTAAAGATCTGAGACAGAAGTACAATGTTTGATCCATGCCCATCCAAAAGGATGGTGAAGTTCAGGTTGTAAGAGGACATTACAAAGGGCAGCAGATGGGCAAAATAATCCAGGTTTATAGGAAGAAATATGTCATCTACATTGAACAAGCACAATAGGAGAAAGCTAATGGTACAACTGTTTATCTGGGCATTCACCCCAGCAAGGTGGTTATCACCAGACTAAAACTGAACAAAGACCACAAAAGATCCTTGAACATAAAGCCAAATCTTAACAAGTAGGAAAGGAAGAGGGCAAATACAAGGAATAAACAATTGAGAAGATACAGGAATAATGTAATCTTATATACAACTTTCATTAAAAACTTGAAGATTCCCCCCCAAAAAAATTGATGTAGATTCATTGCTCTACAAGTTCGGTCATTTTGAATGTGACAGCCACACAGTACATATGCTCATTCAGTGGCATCTACCATCCCCACTGACTAGTACAGTGAAGTCACCATTGTTCACACATGCACTTCTGGTCCACTCTCCTTGGATGCCAGAATACATCAATGTCATGCAAACTGTTCTCATTACATTAATAATGGCTGGACTTTTTCCAGACAAACCTTGTATACTAGTATTAGACTGCCTCCAAAGCCAGACTGATGTGGGAAAAAATACCTTTGCTTTCTAGTTTTGAGAGACTTCTTTGTAGTTTCTGAGAGGAAGGATATTTTGATATTGACACACATTGGCCACTTTTACACCAACATCTTGTGGTATAGAAAAGCTAAAATTCATCTTTATATCCTTTTCTTCCCATCAATCTTTTTTTTTAAAGATTTATTATTTTTAGAGAGAGGGGAAAGGAGAGAGGCAGAGATGGAGAGAAACATCAATGTGTGGTTGCCTTTCACCTGTCTCCAGTTAGAGATCAGGCTGGAGACCTGGATTGCAACCTGGTTATGTGCCCTGGCTGGGGAATCAAACCAGCATCCTTTGGGTTCACAGGCTGGCACCTTACCCACTACGTGCCAGAGATCTCCCTCAATCTTAAACATAGCCTTGACTCCCTTAATTCCATAGACTTGTTGGAACCTGACCCCAAAATTTGGGCAATCTGAACTTTGATGTGTCATTGAGATGGCATCCCTTGAAAGAACAGCAGTTTCTTTTTGAAATTGTGGGTCTATAGAGTAATAATTCTGACATTTTCATTTTATTTCCAGAAAGTGAGAATGGGCTTGTGAAAAGTTGTTAAACAACACACTTAATGTGAAATATCAACTCTGACTCTAAGCTTTCCTGTTCAGAGCATCAGATAAAGACTTCATTGGGTTTTATAGTATTTTAACTCTGATTTTGGTAGTCCATTGAAGAAGGGAGTTGGAACATTGTTATACTGTTAATGATTGTCTGCCCATATCCTGCCTGAAATACCATGATTGTTTATGAAAAATATCTTTAATAAAGCTGAACACAGCTTGGCTTGGGGGTAAAAAAAGAATGTCCAAGAAATTTTAACTAAAATGGCACACTATATTAACCCAAAAATATAAAATTAAGTCAAACTCAGCAGGATCTTAGTGTTCCACATTAACAAGAAAAGCGAGCCATACAATAACTCACGTTTTTTCTTTTCTTTTTTTCTTTTGCTTTGGATGCTAGAAAGCCCAGTTGAAAATCTGATGCTCAAGGACTAGACTATCCTTAAATTATAGAAGCAAGAACAAAAATAACAAGAATATCTTTGTTCCTTTCAACTTCTCTCCTTCATTTTGTGATTCAGTCTTTTATTTTTGTATAGTATTGTTCATTGAAAGCTTCTTGAAATATCTTGGAATGTGTTATAAAAGGGAATGGATAGAAATCATACATCAGTGCTATTGGTAGGATTTGTTTATGGACTTAATCACAAGGCATTCTAGACCCTTAGCCCCATGGATGTGCAGGCAAGGGGAGGAGCCAAGGTGAAAAGGCTTTCAAATTACAAGAAGTGACAGCATTAGAGGCTAATGGTACAACTGTTCATGTGGGCATTCACCCAAGCAAGGTGGTGCTGAAGGGAGAACTATCGGTTCAAAGCCAAGATCCAGCAGGATATAGTAGTCTCAGTCTTGATTGGCCTGGACCAATGTTAGGAACCTCAACTCAGAACGTAGGACAGGGCAACAGAAGGAACCAGACAGCAGCAATATGTAGAGGCCAGCAATGAGTCCTGCAGGAACATAGCCCATCTGATGAGGAGGAATTATTGGGAAAAGAATCTGACTTTCAGGGGAAGAGTTGGCATGATCTGGACGGGATTGGAGTTCTGTCTAAGGATTGAAATTCAAAACTAAACTCCCACCCCAGAGCAGAGACAAACAGGGAACCAAAGCAGGAATAGCTATGAAGAATGAGTAATGATGCTGAGACTAGGGGAGGCTATGCCTCTGAACACCATAGGCCTGAGCCTCTCAGTAAATCCTGCCTGTCACTGGGCTCAGAGCCACACATGAGGCAACAGAGTCTTAAATGGATGTTACTTATCTTGTGCCTAAAGAGTAAAGGCCTCACTCCCTAGAGGAGAATGTAATACAAAGAGACATGGAGTGACAATTCCTTATTTTGAACAAGGTCCTGAGAGAATGAAAGATATGCTGGGGTGTGCAGTGCCAGTGGGCAGGAAAGCTTCAGAGAAGAGGCCAAGGGCCAGAGACAGAATAGGCAGAATAGGAAGATAACACGGAGTACAGAAAACCTGTCAGCAGGAAAGCAGTGGCCTACCTAGATATCGACCTCACCGTTTGGTCAAGTCAACTCTAGAAACAATAAAGAAAATGGGTAAGATGAGAAAGGCAACATTACTTTCTTCCTGCTCATTTCAGACAAGGCACTTTGCATGGTCAACTCTTTCTGCCCATTTTACAGGTGAGGAAACAGAAGCTCAGAGAGCTGTGTCCCCAAATCATCCCCCTACCACATACATGGCAGAGTCAGATTCAAACCCAAGTCCCTTTGAGTCCTGAGCTGGTGACTTTACTACCCACAGGGCTTCCATCCAATAAATGAAAAGTAAATGAAACTACTGGCACTCACTAAAGATCCCACTCAACACTGGGCTGGCATGAGGCCAGCCCTTTTCTGCACTGGGACTGGAGAGGTGGGTGGCTTCAGGAGTGAGAGCACATGTCCCCCAGAGGGGCATGTGATTCCCTGGGGCTGCACTCACATCCTGGGTAGAGAAATTCCAGTCCTCACAGGAGCCCTCCACTACTTTGAGGTTCATGGAGCAGGTTAGGTTTGCCCGCTCCTCGAGCAAAGGGTTTTGCTTCCGAGCTGAAAGGTCAAGAGCGCCATTTCTCGTCATCTGATGGCCAGAGCAGGCTGGCAGCCAAGGGGTCTGATCTGGACACTTACAATGCCAAGTGCACAGGATCCCTCAGGCCTGTCTCGCCTAGCTTGACATTTCCTCTTCAATGGTCGAGCTTTGCTTCCCACCTCTCTTTCAGGAGCTGACTCATCTTTTCAAGCTCCACAGCTGGCCTTTAGGGGTTCCCTGGATTCTCACACATGCTGAGAGTCTTCTCAAACAGTGTGTAACTGGGAAAAGTTCAAGTCTAAATCAGTTGCATTTAACATTCACTTATTTTTAACTTCTTTCTGTGCACAAGCAACTGTGTAAGCATCATGGTGAACCCAGAGCTCCCCAGCCAAAGAGTAGGAAGAAATGTATGTAATTAACTACAATGCCAAGCTTGCTTAATTAATCTCTAGCCCTGGCTGGTATGGCTCAGTGGACTGAGCACTGGCCTACAAATCAAAGGGTTGCCGGTTCGATTCCTAGTTAGGAGACATTCCTGGGTTCCTGGGTTGCAGGCCAGGTCCCCAACTGGAGGCATGCAAGAGGCATGTTGATGCTTCTCTTCACCTCTTTCTACCTCTCTTCACTTCTCTCTAAAAAATAAACAACATATTTTTTTTAAAAAAAGAAAAGCCCCTGGCTGGTGTGGCTCAGTGGATGGGTACCAGCCTGCAAACCCAAAGGTCGCTTGTTTGATTCCCAGCCAGGGCACATAACCAGGTTGCAAGCCAGGTCTCCAGCCAGGTCCATAGCTGGAGGCAAGTGAAAGGTAACCATATATTGATGCTTCATTCCTTTTCTTCCTTCCTCCCTTCTTGCCCTTCTCTCTGAAAATAATGAATAAAATCTTTTTTTTTTTAAGAAAGAGAAAGTAAGAAATAAAATATCTCTAGACACGATGGTTATGGGAAGAACAAAAGAGCTAACCAGTCAGGCCTTAAACTCTTTCCTGCTAGATCCTTTCATCTCCCAGGTTCTGGGAAGATAGCATCTCCTCTAGGCCACTGAAATCTTTGGCCTTGTACCACGGCCCCAGCTGTTCTACTGATGGTGATACTTATACAGGGAAATCCTTTAACTGCCCACATTGTTGACCCAACATTTCTATGTTTGCACAGAAAATAAGGAGCGAGAGACTTCTCTCCATCTGAATTAAGGCAACTTCATTCCCAAGAAAGGGACCTCATTGTGCCTGTCCTTCACTAAGGGACCCAAGACAAGTTTTCCTCTGAAGCTGGGTTAGAGGACATTTGAGTGTCACCATCTATGCCACACCCAAAATCTCTCTCCTTGTTGATAATCATCAATCTCAAGACAGGAGGAGACTCACCTTCAAGGAGAAATTCTAACCAATTTCAAGAACTTCCCCCCGGGGGTGGGTAATATAGTTTATCTCCCTCTCTCTTGGCTAGAGAAACTTGATTATGGTTTCCCAAGGTTGAACCATCATTTTCCAAGCATGCGTCTCAATTGCCCGCAGAGGCCTATGAAATCCGCAGGTAAACAGAACTCATGGCAGCGCACTCCACTGGAACCAGAATTCCCATTCTAGCAAATAAACGCATGAGACTTCTCCCTCAAAGCCACACTGCACTGAGAGTTATACACCCAAACCGAAACTTTTTCATGTATAGTTCTTTATTAAGGATTAAGTAAAGAAAAACCTAAAGCATTGGGTCTCAAAAGCAGTTCAGAAGCATGGCTGCGAATGGTGAGTAGGTGCTTAGAAAGGACACACTTACTTGCAGCGGACTATGTGACCTGAGATAGGCCCAGACACCTGAAAGGTCAGAATAAAGTCAGATGGGGTGACCAGGCAGAAACAGGCCAACTGGTCCCCCAGTGGCCATAGATGCAATGGTGCAGAGTTTCTGGCTCCACATCAAACTGAAGCCACCGCGTTTTCATGCCTGAGCTTACACGGAGCTATCTTTCAGAACTGCCCTGAGAGGGGGCACTCAGGGGGGAGTTGGGCCAGGGGCACTTCACATGAATAGGCAGCCCCCGGAGTATGCCTTGATTAATGCTAATTGAATTCTAACTGAAACCATCTACCCAGGCCCCAAGTGCACTTGATAAAAACTTCAATATCTGGAAGCCACACCCCAGAGAGTCCGCAAGCATGTCTCTCTTTGCACCATCTACCAAGTACATTACTTGGCTATTAAACCTTGATACACCTTTGGAGACCCAATGGACTGCCCACGAAAGACAGAAAGAACACAGCCTCTAATTTGGGCTACCCTACAAAGCTGGGGTTTGACCTGATAAGATTATTACAGTTCATTTAGCATCATTGCCAGGCACCATACGAACAAGGGCTTAGGGAATCTTAAAATCACTGGATTATGCAGCATTTCATCCCAAGTGTGTTCTGAGCGGTGGTCCAAATCCTTATGAAATTTGTCTTCAATGAGTTAAGAAGGGGCAGGAAAAACATGAGGAGTTAAGGAACTGAGTTGGAGGTGAGCAGAAATCTTACATTGCATCATAGGGCAAACACACTCCTCTATTAACAGCCTTTGTTCATTCATTCCTCAAACATGTACTGAGCCCCTACTGTGTACAAGGCATTAACTAATTATTCCAGACCCTGGGGCTGTAGCCTCACAAAAGAACATATTTTAGTGGAGGCAGGCTAATACCCAACAAGTGAAAATGAATCAATAAAATACCCTTAGGTTCTCAGTGCAATGAAGAAGACAAAATGGAGCAATAAGGTAAACAGAGAAAGAGGGGATTGGGCAGGGTGGATGGAAAGGCCTCTCTGAGGAGGCAACATTTGGGCGAAGAGCTGAAGAATGGGAATGGGACCCATGAAAATATCCAAGGGAAGCTTATTCTAGAGGAGGTATAGCAGATATAAACAAACTAAAGTAGGAAAGAGTTTGAAGTGTGTGTACTTGAACCAAGTACCTTACTACCTTTCACGTCCTAAACTAAAAATTCATGCTCCAGAAAGATCTTCCCTGTATTCCCCTTGCAATGCACCTTCTCCATAAACATTCCTCTACATCACTTCGCAAAAGGAAGGTGATATTACTTGCTGGCAAGAGAGGCATTGGGTCTACGCACGAAATACGGAGGTCGGCATTTAGGCACTTATTATTACTTTATTATTATTGCTATTGTTATTATTATGAGTCTGGCCTTTATTACTATCACAGTTATTAGCACAGCATCAATCGCTAACGACTTTCTCAGAGGTGGTTTTATTGGTCCTGTTCCCTTAACCCAAAGATACAGGGTCCCCAAAAACAAAACAAAACAAAACCAGAAGAACAACGCAGATAACGCTCATGTGTATACAAGGAACTGAATCCTTGCCTTAGCCTGCAATCTTGTAAAGCTCATTCATAATGCAAAGGTACAAAGAAGGCCATCCACATCACAGCTTTCCATTCTCCCTAGCTCATTGCTCGGAGTCACACATTATAAATTGCCTTTTATGTTATCTCATGATTCCAGGAAACCCTTCCTCTAATCCCTTTGCCCAGCCAGAGCCCTCAAGCTGGGGCTGCCTGCTCACCTGCAACTGGACAGGCTGCTCTTTGCACAGCTATCGATCCCTATAATCTACTTTAGGAGTGGTCATTATTACTCTGTCTCTAATCACTGCTTTAATTAAGGTTTTATCATGCACATTAAGGAGGAGGGTATGTGGCTTTACATAGGCTGGATGGTTTTCCTTCAGTCATAAAGCATTCCCAGGAGATCTGCCAACAGACTCCTGGCTTCAAAGACTTGCTGAAGCCCGTCTCCCTTCAGGACACACATGTGCGAGTTCATGATTGAGAATTGGGGCAGACTCCCCTCCCAGGTAGCCCCCTGTCTTTCTGACTCAGGAACTCCCAGCAGGGAATGACAAACTTGGTGGCCTCAATATCAGAACTATTCACTGTTCTGGAGACCTAATTTGAATGGTCTGCAAGTTGACATTTCTTAAAATACCCACTCTAACTAAACTGTCTCCCCTCACGGGAGTCACCCACTCATTCAAGGATGGGAAGAATAAGCAGAAGCAATTGCTTCTCTGGCTAAGGCCAGCTCCAAGGAGAATCACTTGCTGATGAATCTGTCCCCGTCCCTGCACTAAACTGAGTTCTGTGAGGGGAGGGGCACGTCTTGGGTGGTTTTGCATCTGCAACACCAAACCCACCAATCTGAGTGCCCAGAACACAACGGGTCTTCAAAGGGTCTCAGGTGAAGTTGCTGACTCCATCCAGGAGGCCAAGGCTGCAACAAGGAGCCAGAGAGAATCCATGCAGGTGCAGCTGCGCAGGGGCCCATTTCCTTCTTTCTTCTCCAAAAGCAAGTGGGAGGGTGTGTTCAAAGCACATCATTCACAATCACCAAAGGGATGAAGGTACTCAAATGCCCATCGAGGGATGAATGGATAAGCAAAATGTGACAGATACATACAGTAGATATTTCTCAGCTTTAAAAAGAAAGAGCCCTGGCTGGTAGCACAGTGGATAAGGCTCCAGCCTGCGAACCCAAAGGTCGCAGGTTCGATTCCCCAGCCAGGGCACATAACCAGGTTGCAAACCAGGTCTCCAGTCAGGTCTGTGGCTGGAGGCAGGTGAAAGGCAACCATACATTGATGTCTCTCTCCCTCTCTGCCTCTCTCCCTTCCCCTCTTTCTAAAAATAATGAAATAAAATCTTTAAAAAAGAAAGAAAGAAAGAAAGAAAATTCTGACCCATGCTACAACAGGGATGAACTTTACACTAAGTAAAGTCAGCCAGGCACAGAAGGACAAATGCTGCATGATCCCCCTTATGTGCAGTACCTGGAGTAACCACATTCATAGAGGCAGGAAGTAGGATGGTGGTGGACAGGGGCTGGCAAGAGGGGAATGTTGTTTAGTGAACATAGAGTTGCACTTTGGGAAGATGAAAGAACCTGGAGATGGATGGTGGTGATGGTTGGTAACAATGTGAATGCACTTAACGCCACAGGAGCCGCGCACCTAAAATTGGTTAAAATGGTGAATTTTACGTCATGTGTATTTTGCCAGAATGAACCAAAAGAGTGTGAGAGCAGTTTTTGTGCTTCAGGGAGTAGAAGAGAATGTTTTGCAGATCTTTTCAAAATCTCCTCCTGGGAAACCAGGAAGTCCAACCAACCACAGTACATGTACGTATCACAAATTGCACTCATTCGTGCACTCAGTGGACACTGAGCGCCTCTGATGTGTTAAGAACTTCAACTATAAAGTGAAAGGTCACTGGTTTGATTCCTGGTCAAGGCACATGTTTGGAATTTGGGCCAGGTCCCCCATTGGGGCCATGCAAAAGGCAACCAATTGATGTATTTCTTCCTCTTTTTGTGCCCCCCCCCTTCCCCTCTCTCTAAAAATAAATAAAATCTTTTTTGAATTTTAAAAGAACTACAACTACAAAGACAAACTGCACCCTTTGCAAGGGGTATGTGTCTAGGAGGCTACTATACCCCCAAAGCAGCCAACCCCTCCAGGGTCTACATGCTGTGGTCCCTTTAGGTCCTACCCTATGGAGCCACCCAGGGTCCACCTGGGGTAGGGACACATGTCCCTCAGCCAAAGTTCTGTCACACTTTGTCACTGGGTCTGAAGCTGCTCTGCTTCTCACACCCCACAAGATCCTAGTTGGTTTTTGTTTTGTATTTTTTTAAATCGTCCCTTCACCTTGAACTGACAAAACTTCTCATCCCAGAGTCTCATAACGGGTCCGTGGAGGAGCCACCTTTAGGACAAATGCCATCTGTCTCTCCCAAGGGCCTGGGACTGGTCTTCGGTGCAAACTTCAAGGGGCCACCAAAAAGCTCAGTAACCAAGATAAGCAACGTTTTAATGCAGGACTTTCTTAAAAATCAAAACTAATGCAAAAAAATACTAAGACGAGCAAAATACCAACATTTTAAACAAAAACAAGGTCGGTAACAGTGCCACGCCAAGCCACTGCAAGGCCTGAGGCAAAAGGACAAATCAAGAATGCTGAGCCTGTCTGTTTTTATTCATTTCGATATTTCTTTTGCCATGATTTTTCTCTGCCTTCATTTTTTTATGTTCTTAAGTATTGCCTTGTAATGTTATTTATCTTGATTGCTGAGGTTTGGGGCTGCCCTTTAAATTTAATTTCAATGTACCTAGAACCGGGCAGGGTCTCAAGCAGTGTTGTTAAACTCAATTTAATTCCGCTAAGAGCTCCCGGGAGAATAAACAAACAAGTACATCCACTGGCGCGTTCTCTCTCATTTGCCTCGTGGTAAGTTTCGCCAGCAACTTCGGGGTTTTCTTCCCTCCTCCCTTTTCTTTTTTTTCAATTCGGGCTTTGTTGAGAGGTTAAGCTGCTTTTTAATCAAATGTGTTTCCCTTGCAACCAGCTCCCCACGCCCTCTCTACCCAGCAGGTCGCAGGCTCACGCCTGTAATTACCCTTATTCTCAGCCCCGCTCAGCCCCCACCATGAAGCTCCGCCCCCAGGGTAACCTCCAGCTATTCCGTGAGTTCAGACCAGTCCCCACACCAGCCCCCAGCAACCTCCCGTGCGCACTTCACGGTTCACTGTTTTATGTCTTTAATTGGATTTTAATTTGCCTCACTAAACCCAGATTTACTCCAAAGTTCCTTATCCCATGTTGAAATTGCAAATTGAAATGACATGTACCAAGCAGGAGGAAGAGGGACCAGGATATAAGCCAGGAAAATGATGGAGGGCAGAAACAGGACTGAAAGAAGAAAGAGGGGCACCAATGACCCCCTGCTTAATTCTGAACAATTCCTGCACCAGGAAAATGTCTCAGAAAGCCCACCTTGCCTGCTAATGACCAAGGGGGCTTCTGGGTGTGCCTTGGCTTGCCCCAGCAACAGTCCCATTGAACACTGTCATGATGAGAAAATACCTTCCCTTATAGGGGTGAGGGAGGTAGTCAAAAGGTACACACTTCCAGTTAGACGTTAAATAAGTACTAGGGGTGTAATATACAACAGAATGACAGTAGTTGACACTGCTATAGGATATTATGAAAGTTGCTAAGCGACTAAATCCTGAAAGTTCCCAACAAAAGTAAGAAATATTCTTTCTTATATCTATATAGGTTGATTAATAGTACCTAAACTTATTGTGGTAATAATTTCACAATTTATGTAAGTCAAATCATTATGCTGTGCACCTTAAATTCATTTATGGCACTAAGTCAATTATATCGTAATAAAACTAGATGGAAGAAATAAGAAAATACCTGCCCTTCCAAGGCAGCCTTGATCACCAGGGGCTACCACCACCGCTGTGCTGGGAAGTGGACATCCACCAGGATCAGCTCTCCAAAAGAGTGAGCACAGGGACCCCCATCCTCCTGTAGCAATATGGTCTCACACAGTGTGTCACAGGTTGAGAAACAGTACTGAGAAGCAGTTTGGGGTAAAAGTCCCTTAAGTGAGTCAACAGCTGCAAGAGGAGGGAGAAGGAAGCAGGATTGGGCAAAAAGAATGAATGAAACTGCAAAGCAGGTGGGCATCAAGTACTTCCTGTCCATACCAGGCCAAAATGTCCAGGCCTTAATGTCCCTTTCTATCCCCAGGTTTGTGTGTCACCAGCTATAGACAGCCTCAGGCAAGGTGGCTTTTCTGCAGAGGCAGACACTAAAGGAGTTCTAGAGGCAAATGCTTTCTTCAGGAAGAATCTGGTGGTGCCTCTCCAAGTTCACCAAAATGTGGCATTACCAACAGAAATCAATAGCTTTCTTACACCTGATAAATATGGAAAAATAGGCTATAATGATTTACATTCTTTCCAAACCCACTATAAGAAAGAATTCATGATAGTTTTCAAGTACAGAGATGTCCACAATTCTCTGATATTCTTTTCTCTCAAAAGGTGAGATTTAATTATACGCTCCTTGTCTTCTAACTTGGGTCTTCTCTCCTTCTCTCTGTCTCTTTCTGGCAGCCTATGGAGATGCCCACATGGCAAGGAACTAAGACCTGCCAGTAGCCACCTGACAGAGCTTGGCATCAGCTCCTCCCCCAGGTTGAGTCTTGAGATGACCACTGCCCATTGCCACAACAATGAGACTGTAGCCTCATGAGAGTGCCTGAATCGAATCCACCCAGCTAAGCTATTCCCACTCCTGACCCGTCAGAACTGTGAGATAATACATGTAAGATGCAATGTTTGGGCTAATTTGTCATGCAGCAATAGATAACTAATACAACATTCTTTGTCACTCAAGGGTTCAAAGGTCTTGGCTGGGTGGTACTGATCAGAATAATAGACAGGCAGGGGTGAAATAAACCTAAAAATACTAGTTTGGGTGACATTAAAAGAGCTGGGAGCTACCCAACAATAGATCTGAAAGGAGAGAAGGGGCCATGATGAGAGCTGGCCTGATGGGTAAGATGAAGAGAAATTTAGCTTGTTTTGCTGTGTACCACGCCCTATAATGCTCCCTTTGCACAATTCCTGGAGATAGCAGGAAAGATTTTAATTGTTTTTCAATGTTTTTGAATATCACCCCAGTGTTCTCTCAAAGTAGCACTGCAGAGACCTGCCTTGTGGCAGTTTAGCTTTATTTGCATATCAATGATACCAATAGTCACCAGTTGAAAATCTAATTGAATGCTGAGGAGGGGTGAATAGTTCATTTATAATACTAACCGCAAATTACAAAGTGTCTAGGAATACAATATAAATGCAGGATTTATATGACACCGTGATAAATTGTTACTATGGGACAATCAAGCAGATCTGAATAAAGGGCATTCATTTATTCATTCCATCAACAAATCCTTGGTTGAAAGAAAATCAGAGTCCTACAGGAAATAAAGGGGAAGTGATTTAAAGGTCATACAAGTATATGGTTTCAATATATATATATATTTAATACAGTGAGCAAAAATTAGAGAAGCTATCTCCTTCCAAAAGAAGACATATATGCTGGCATTAGAACGCTCCTTTAATAAGAAACCCTCTCCTTGAAAAAAAATTTTTGAAGAAACAGTGCTATGGTATATTATAGTATTCTGGGGCACATTAGCTGCAAAATATTCTACTATGCACACAATTACATTTTCAATGTCTTTTCTGAATTTAAACATCATGTCTTTCACTTGTAATCTCACTTGTTGCAGACATCATTGAAAAATGCCTTTGCAAAAATTATCATGATACGCCAGGTAAATTTTTCCAAGACCTCTGATCAAGGCTATATATCAAGAATTAGAATATAAACTGATTTCTATTCTCTGGACTTCCCCATTGACCAATTTATGCAGCCTATAAAGAGAAGCAATGATTGTTAGCACATTCATGTAAAGACATCTTTTTAACTGTTAATTTTTAATTTTTTATGTAAAATATTGAATTAAGTAACTCAAAACTCAGGTAAGCAAAGTCATGATAATCAGGCATATGTGCCTATTTGCTCTCCAGTAACAGTGGGTGCTATTATTATTCCCATTTTACAAATAAGGAAACTGAGGCAAGGACACCCGCTATTAAATACATTGCCAATAAGTGGCAGAGCTGGGATTCAAACCCCAGCTGGCAGGCTCCTACCTTCTTAACCACTGTGTAATCTCGATGTTCAGCAATAGAGAACTAAGGTCTGGCTGGTGTGGCTCAGTGGATTGACCTGGCCTGTGAACCCAAATGTCGCTGGTTCGATTCCCAGTCAGGGCACATAACCAGGTTGCAAGCCAGGTCCTTAGCTGAAGGCAGGTGAAAGACAACCATACATTGATGCTTCTCTTCCTTTCTTCTTCCCTCCCTTCCATTCTCCCTGATGGAACTGGAGAGTATTATGCTTAGTGAAATAAGCCAGTCAGTGAAGGACAAATATCATATGATCTCACCCATTATGGGACAGTAATGAGCAAAACTAACAACAAGCAAAACAGAACCAAGTATATGAATACAAGGAATAGGTCTTCAGTGGTCAGGGGTAAAGGGGTTGGGGGTTGGGGGGAGTGGGGAGGCAGAGGCAAGAAAGGAGAGCAGCTTAGATAAGAACCTAGTATAAAGGAACCATGGACATGGACAACAGGGGGGATTGACTTTGGGGGAAATGGGTGAGTGGGGAGGGGGACAGAGGGGAGCAAAAAGGGGATGGATGTAATACAACAACAATGAAATTAAAAAAAAAGAAAATAAAAAATTAAAAAACTTTAAATCTTAAAAAAATAGAGAACTAGATGCAGCCATTAAAAATAATATAGAAGAGTAGTTTGAAGACTGGCCTTCAGAAGCAACAAGGGGGCAATTCTTCTATCTGGACTCCAAAATAGAGCTTGCCTTCTAAAAACAAAACAAAAACAATCTTATGACTGCGTCCACTGGAAAGCTCACTCTGTCGTCAATATTAACAATATGTGTCCTCAGCCTTTTGCAGGACCTTCATCTCATTTCCACCTTAATGTGAATCTGACTCTCACCAGGAGACATCTTATACCAGATGGAGCTGGGTGGACTTTTACTGTATCCCTCTACCACTTCCTAGACTGTACCCTTCTCTCCTCACTTTCCTCCGAAGCACACACCATTCAGCCAGCCACCTTCAACCTCTTCTCATCTGGCCATTCCGCAACCTCTTAGTCACTGCCCCTCATTCCCTGAAGATAATGGCACCAGCTTCTACTCTTCTGCTTCACCTCAGCAGGTGTTTTCAGCCTACATATAAATGATGTAGCGTAGCCTTGGGGTTAGGGTAAGGCTAGGTCCGGGGGCTCAGCGTTAGGAGCAGCAAAGTAAGGGAAGGAGTCTATGAAGTGACAAGACCAAGCACTAAAGCATGGGTCAAAGATACATGAGGTTAGAAAATTTATCATGCTTTCCAAGGAATAACAGGCTTTCATGTACTCTCTCTCTCTGGATCCAGCTCTAGAAAGTAGTCATGATGAGGTTAACTATCCTCATGCTATTACGACAGGACAGTGGGATTCCGAGAAATTGCTGCACAAGGTCACAAGCTGGAGAATGTCCGAGTGAAGGGAGTAGCCAGGTCTTCCAGCTCCATATCACAATTTTTGCCCCTACCTCTCAGCTGACTCTTCTTTGCCATGCTCTGTATAAGATGGCATGGGGACATCATTTCTTACCAAAGATACCCCAGATGTCAGCTGAGATCTCCCTACCTCATGAGATCTAGGTCAGTGAGACAGCCTAACCATGTATATTAGCCAGTTAGAGTTGGCCCAACAAAAAGCCACAGGCTGGGTGGCCTAACACCAACAGAAATTAATTTTTCCAAGTACTAAAGGATGGAAGTCCAAGCTCGTGGTGCCAGCAGGGGTAATTTTTCCTGAGGCCTCTCTCCTTGACAGATGGTTGGCTGCCTTCCCACTATGTCCTCACATGACCTTTTCTCTGCGCACACTGATTCCTGGTGTCTTCCTCTTCTAAGGCCATCAGCCCTATCAGATTAGGGCCCCACCCTCATGGTTTCATTTAACCTAATCATCTCTTTAAAGATGATAGAGTGACTTGTGGAGGCACTGGGACTTCAACATATAAATTTGGGAGAGAGACAGAATTCAATCCATACCATCCCTCATTTCACTTCCAATGGGAGCGTAAAGCTCTCCTCAATATGATGTGGACTCCTAGTGGTGAAGTGGTGGGGAGCAAGGAGGATAACTGCACCTCTCTGCCTCCAAACTCCTGCTTTCACCAAAATTAAATCCTTTGATTAATATCTTTTCCATCCAGCATCTACTCCCTCTATCCCAATTCCTGCTGACAGAGAAATGAGAGCCTGCTCTTGGGTTTTCCGGGATAAAATCATTCTCAGAAGTTCCCTGGGATGTGTTAGATGTTACTAAGCAGCCCAAGAATGGAAGGGATAGGCCAAGAGTCTACATGAACGATTTCAAATTGAACACCAGACAGCCTTGTTCTTAGGCGACCATTCTTGCTACCTATGTTCGAGCCCAAAGGGCAGGAGGGGTGGTTAACTGATAGTTTATAGCTATAACTTTATAAGGAAGTGGTGACTATGGTATCACAGAGAAAACAGGGCAAGGAGTGAAATTCATTCCATCCCTAGGGATTTGTCACTAGTCACTTCTTACATGCTTCCAAGCCTAGTGCGCATCATAGGTTATTTATTCTCTGTTGCCCGGCCTTTCCTTATGCCTCCTGGTTTTCACCACCTAGGATTGCTACCGGAAACTCCAAATTAGAGCCCTGCAGCATTCTCCAGCTCCTAACAGCAAACTCCGCACCAGACTGGCTTTGAATAGCCAACCCTCAGGGGTCCTGCTGGATGGAAGGCCTTGAGTTGAACCAGCTCCACTTTGCAGTTGCCGTTTTAAATGGCATTTGTGTCTTCATTACTCAAACAAATCCTAACGATGTTGATATTAGTGAAGATGAATTTTTAACAGCATGGGACTGAAGTGATGAAATTGCTAAATAAAGAATGAGGTCAGAGTCACTAAAATGCTGGAAGAGTATCAGCTGGGATGGATAAAAGGGCACGCTGCTGATGAGTGACTTAGGACTATAAAGTAGAAGCATCTGGGAGAGAAATTAAGTGCTACATGCTACAGTCCTAAGTGTGCATTTAGCACCAATCAATAATACAATTTAGTCCTGAAGCCACTGCTCATGACTCAGGGGAGGGGGCGGGGGGGGGGGGGGGGTATCTGACCTTAGGGAGAAGCGCTTAGAGAGGAAGAAATTGAGAAAGAAAAGATGTTACCAAGTGGCTGCTTCCCCAATTAGCCACTCAAACCCAAAGGAAATGAATTCTGACTCGTTGCATTCAGTGACTTATAAGCAGGAAAATAATCGTAGTTAAAAATAAAAATAAAAAACAAGGTGTAGGGTTTATTTAAAAAGAAGACATATAGGAATCCCTTACAGTGCACAGAAACATGGGCCCCCATTTTTAGCCTCCAGAGGAAACTAGCATGTATTGATCACCCTCAACTATGTGCCAGGAATTTGTGTAAATTCGAAACAACCCAAATTTCCTTTAACAGGAGGCTGGAGAAACAAACGGGGCTGCACCCAGGAATTGGAACATTACTCAGCAGCACCAGGACTGAACTGTTGATACACAGCAACTCAGATGATTTTCAGAAATGTTGTGTTGTGCTAGACAAAAAGAGTCAGTCCCCAAATACTGCATATTCTGTGATGCCATTTATTTGACCTTCTCAAAAAGACAAAACTATGGTGATGGCGAACAGAACAGGGGTAGGGGAGGGGTGATGATAAGGAGGCAACTGAGAAAACTGGTCTATATTTCCTTCGAAGTAATCGTTACACAAATCTATACATGTATTAAAATTTGTAGAACAGCCCTGGCTGGTGGCACAGTGGATAAGATATCGGCCTGTGAACCCAAAGGTCACTGGTTCAATTCCCCACCAGGGCACATAACCAGGTTGCAAGCCAGGTCTCCAACCAGGTCTGTAGCTGGAGGCAGGTGAAAGGCAACCATACATTCATGTCTCTCTCCCTCTCTGCCTCTCTCCCTTCCCCTCTTTAAAAATATTAAATAAAATCTGTTTTAAAAATTCATAGAACAGTATACCCTCAAAAGGTCACTTATTGTATATTAACTTTTTAAATATTTTTCATTGTTAATATAAAAATTCAAATACACCCACAGCATGTGTATCATGTGGTTCAACCTATTGTCTCTCCAATCGGGTTCCTCAGAAATCTTCATTCCAAGGGCAAGAGTGAAGGTTTGGCGGGGCCAGTACTCAGGGCTTCTCACTGCCCTCCTTCAATTAGAATGCCCCATCTATCTTGTGCATTTAGGTCTCAAAATATAAAAGCTTGAACCATTGACATAATAAAACTTAATCACTGTTCACATTTATCAAGAGTTCACTAGGTGCCAAGCACTGGGCAAGGTGCTTTTTATATGCATCATATCATGTATTCCTCTCTGTAATCCCATGAAATGGGAAGTATCTTACATTAGCAATGAGGAACGATGAGGTTTAGATAAATTACTTGACTTGCTTGCAGTCACCCAGATAGTGAGTGGCAGAATGGGGATTTGAACTATGGCAGTGCCCCTCAGGTCTGCCCACTCCTGGAAGCGTGATAGACCAGCAGCCTGGATGCCATGCTCTGACATCTGTCACACCAAGTGACATGTGTCACAGGCTGCTCCTAGCCAATGACCGACTGAGTGTGACATGCCTGGTCCTGGGATATGCAGGACTCTTCTCAGAACAGCTTGGACTTGAGATTTCCCCTCAACCTGGCGGAAGCATTTTTAGAACTATACTGCAATTTTCTTCCTCTGTCTCTTCTTCGTTCTCTTCCTTCCTCCCTCTCTTCCTTTCTTCCTTCCTTCCTTCCTCCTTCCTCCTTCCTTGTCTCTCTCCTTCGTAGAGGTCAGAACTGCACCCCAGACTGATGGCTCCTCCATCCTTTGCTGGTTCCCTTCCCTGGTGAACCTCTTGCCTGCCTAACTCACCTTGGTGGCTGCTTCTTGAAGGACCCAGACTAACACATCTTAGTCCACAAGCAAAGTCCTTATAAGCCTTGTGACAAGAGAGCAATCCAAGTCTTAGAAATGAACAAACCTAATGCATAGGGTTATTTTAGGAATTAAGCTCCCTAACATAGATGCATCACCACTGGACACCCCTCACCTGGCTTAGAATGAATACTCAATTTTATTGGGCAGTTGAGTGAAATAGACTTTGTATGACCATCAGCCAGGAGGCACTTAACAAAGGCTGTTCCCTGCTGGCAGTTAGAGAGCATAGAGGGAACAGAGCAGATTCCCTCCTGAGCATCCACACCATCACCAGCTTCTTTCTCCCTCCAAAACCAGCTGGCCACAGGCAGGCCTGGCTGCCTCTTCCCACCTCCACCCCCATCAGCTTTTTATACAAAGAAGAAATTTCATGCTGACTTCCCAGATGGCCCCCCTATCCCATGAAAGTCAGTTTTAAAGGCTGAAAAATCTCTCCCTGTAAGAATTACTCTTGCAAAGTGCTGTGAATTGGATGCTGACCTGAAGCCAACCAGAGGAATTTTTCAATACCCACCTGGATATATAAAATTTGTAACCTTTCTCTTCTCATTGAAACACAGTGGTATTGATGAAGCAGAAAATTCAGGGGAGTGTGTCTGGGGCTTAACAGGGGTGAGACCATGGTAATCGTGGCTACCCACAGTTCAATTAAGATTCCTAACCAAAAGGAGAAAATAAAATCAGAATCAATACTTCCACCGGCACGTGATTGGGGAACTTTGTGGTGATTTGAGCTAAACCTCCTTCAGCCACGGTCAGCTGCGATTCCCAGGGACCTGTTTCTCCGCTATTTGTTAATTGGAGGACAAAGAAGGGAGAACCGAAGGGGGAATAGGTAGAAGTTGATTCCAGAAGAGAGATTTTAAAAATCCATCCCAGCAATGGCAAGAAAAAGAGGACAGAACTAAGAACCACCCAGGAAGCAAAATAAATACATCCATACAACAGAGCACCAAGTCATCCCTGTCAATAGTGGGCAAGGATCCGTGTCTCTAAAACCTGTAAAAAATTAGAAAATATCAGGGCTGGAAGGGTTCAAAAGATTCCTTGTTTTCATATAAAACTGAGGCTAAGATAAACAAAGCAACCTGCCCAAGATCTTGAAGAAACAGATGAAGACAGAGCTTGAACTGATTACATTACTTTATACCACTACACACAGGCTATCTCTCTTCTAGGCTAAATAGTCTCACTTCTTGTAGGCTTTCCTCTTCCCTTCCCCTATAATTATTTAGAGGACCCTACTTTCGACTTTCTTAAGTCCTCCAAGGCACAGGAATCCAAGAGTTTGTCCAGCTTTTACTCCCACTGTGTAGTATGGCTAATGGGTTGGTGCACAGAACATCACAGCACTCAGGAGACCCTATAGGCAATGCCTGGCAGGAAAAAGTAGTCATGCTGCACAGTTGGGTAGAGATGGGACTTGGTGTTAAGGGGCCTTCTTTCTTAGGTTGACCCAAGAAGTTGGACCCAGCTCCAGTCAGAGCTTTCCTATTGTACCTTGAGTTACTCTCCTCATTGGCCCATGGTACCCTCTTCCAGTAACACATGACTAAAATTTTTTAAAAACTGAGGTCCCCTCCCATCCATCCTGTTCTGATTATGCACAGCCTAGTGCAAAGGCAAGGGGCTGCATGAGCTCATCTTTAGCTAATCAAAAGAAGCCAACTCTCCAGACAACATTTTCTTCTCCTACCTATGAGTCCTTTGTTCAGTCCCATTTCTGGCTCCTTGGGGGCATCTAGCATCCATGGCAAAGCTTGTAGGAGGCACTCAGGGTGCAGGATGAGTGCCTGAACAGAGGAGCAAACCAACTAAGGAATGAGCAAACCAAATAAGGAGCTTAGGCTGTGACTTCAAAGCTAGGTGTTCCTTATGATGGAATGAGGTAGAGGCTGGGATGTCTTATGGCTGCTTTCAAAAGCAATCACACTTCTGAAGATAAAAAGATAAAAAGAAAGACAGAAAGAGCATGGAGCTAGATAAACCTCACTCTGAACCAATTTCTTAACAAAGAGCTGTGTGACCTTAGTTAAATGAGTTAGGTCTCTGAGTTCCAATATATATTCTCTAAGAAGAAAAGAGCAGCATATACTTCATGCAGTTGACATGTACTAAATATGTCAGCATGCATAATTCAATGAGGGAGAAGAATATATTTAAAACCATTTAAGTCAATGAAGCCTTACATGGGGAGAAGAATCCATGAGCTGACAAAAGGCTAAGCGTAGAGGGATCTGGCTTAGCCACCAACCTCATAATGATGATCAAAAGAGAGATAAGAATAGGAAAATCTAACAGTAAATGTGAGGAGGTTCACTGATATGATATAACCTTTCTCATTCCTCAACCTTTTGTAGTCTTCTGCCCACACAGAAAAGCCCTTCGCAACTAGAAGGTAAGGAGGAAACCTGGTGAGCCTTGTACCACATTGAGGAGGGATGGTGCTTAACAGGAAACAAGATGATCCAAACACTCAGCTTTTTTCAGTGGATGAATGGGTCAAAAAACTGTGCTACATTTCCACAATGGAATACTACGCATCAGAAAGGAAGAAGGAACTCCTACCTTCTGGATAGCATGGTTGGAACTGGAGAGTATTCTGCTTAGTGAAATAAGCCAAAAGCAGCAAAAGACAAAAACAATATGATCTCACCTAATATAGGAAACTAATGAACAAAACAAACAGACAAGGCCAGAGACATGGAAACCAGGAACAAGCTGATGGTGACTGGAGGGGTGGGGACAGGAGAAGAGGAGGAGAAGAAGGGGAAGGGTTTAGTCAAGGAACTAATATAAATGACCATGGACATGGACAACGAGGTGGGGGTTGACTGTGGGAAAGGGGATGGGTAAGTAAAGCAGGGACAACTGTATGGGACAAATGTAATACAACAATAAATAATTTTAAAAAAAGAAAAATGAACTCACAACCAGAGAAGACCATGAAAATTTAAGCCTCCAGGAAATTTCCATAAGTTTGGGGCAGAGCTTTGAACTTCCCATAGTTCTTGGAATAGCATTTTAGATCCAATCTATCTAGATCTTAAATGAGTTGGAAGAGTCAGCTGACTCAAGTGACATGTGAAATACCTGGCTTTGTGAACCCTAGATAAAATGAGTTACTTTCCCCCTCTTTTGAGGAGACTGATAATGGATTGTGTCTCTTGAATGTCTTGTTCTACTCTAACCCCTGGCAATTTGGAATAAAATAAGTGGACAATTACCACAAAGAAAAGCACCGTCTGTTCCACTTGGCTGCACATGTCCAGCAAATAAAAGCTCACAATGGTTTGCCCATCAATTTCCAGGGACACCACATTTTTTAAAAGGCTTTTTTGAAACCCAGATGGCTTTCAAGTAGCTGAGCTAAAGCTTTTCCATCTATCCTTTTGCAGTCCCTGCTTGGAAGCATGTAAAATGCTTACTTACCTAAAGATGGGGAAGGAAATACATTTAAAAATAGAAAACACTCATTTCTTTGAGGAATAGCTCATGCAACCTCTGCAAATCCTAAAGCTACTCTCATGAAACCGAACTCACACAAATCATGTGATGACATGAAGCTGATGGTGCACCGCAGGGGCCCTGTGGTTTGTAAGGTGCCCTTGCAGTCATGTCTGGTGTTATACAATATTTTGTATCCTTAGGTGTCACTCACGAGAGCTGGCTCCTCCTTGGTGGTGAAAGTGAGGAAAGACTTCTTCTTAGTTCACTTCATCTTCCTCTTGTACCACCATCACCAACTACAACCCTGAGTTTCCAACTGATGGGGGAAATGCCAACAATAGAGAGGTTTTCCTTCTCTAGCCGTGCGAACTGGACAACATGGCCATTTATTAATTCTACAAGTATTTATTGATTATCTTTTCTATACCAAAAACTGTATAGTCTATAGGGATACCATGGCAATTTTAAAAAATACAACATTATCCCTCCTTCTGTCATAAAGACAAAAGTGAAAGACTACTTGATGTAGAAGAGCCCCACTGAACTGTGAATTGAAATTTATTCTACCAGCTATATCATTGCTGATAAGACACATCCACTACTTTGCCCCTAGAACTCTCCACATAGGACCACGAGTTTGCGGAACCTTTGTGGAAACGTTTCATTGCCACTCCCCTGGAAGGCAGCACAGAGTTAATAGGCTCTTATTTCATGGAGGTCATGCCCCCATATGCAGGTAACGCCAACAGTTTATGGATCTGACTGTGTGCATCCACGAGACATGGTTGTCTTTTGTCAACGTCTGCAATGTATCAGGCACAGAAATGAGTGCATGCATTTACATCCATAACGCATCTTCACAAAAGCACTGCAAGGTAGTATGATCACATGTCAAACGATCACATTCAAAAGATGAGGAAATTCATATTACAAATGCACGTGTATGATTCAGAAGGCTGCAACTATGGGCAACTGGTGATTGGCAGCTCCATCATGACAATGCACCTGCTCGTGCATCACATCTCATGCTGATTTTTTGGTGAAACATCAAATCACCCAGAAGACTCAACGCCCCCTACAACTCAGATTTGGTGCCCTGTGACTTATGGCTTTTCCCAAAACTAAAATAGCCTTTGAAAAGATTTCAGACCATAGATGAGATTCAGAAAAATACTAGGGGCAATGATGGCAATTGGGAGGACGGTGTGAGGTCCCAAAGTGCCTACTTTGAAAAGGACTAAGGGGTCATTGTCCTCTGGACAATGTTTCTTGTATCTTGTATCTTTTCAATAAATGTCCCTTTTTCATATCACATGAATGGATACTTTTTGAACAGACCTTGTATAGCTAATCATCACATTGTATACCCTAAACTTACATATATGTCAATAATATTGCAATAATGCTGGAAAATTTAAAACACAACTTCCCTACTTAATGGGCTATTGAGAGTTTCTACTTCTTGAGTCAATCATAGAAATTTATATTTACTCAGAAAGCCATATATTTCTTTGAATTTTAAATGTTCGCTATGTAGTGAAATTTTATATCCTCCTTTAATATCTATTATTATATCCTCTTTTTAATTTTTCATCTTGTGTGCTTAGGTTTTGTCCCAAATTTTGATTTCAGCTGCTAGCAACTTGTCTATTGTATTACAAAATTTTTAAATCTGTTATTAGTTTCATTTGCTTTATAGTAGGTATATTTGGTTTTCCTAATCCCTAAATATAATACTTGTGTGCAGTTTCCTTCTTGTTTAAAAGCAAGATATTTAAGGTGATACATTTGCTCTGAGTACAGTTTTAGTCATCCTACAAGTTTTTATATCTTGCGTCCTCAGTGTCCTTCTTTGCTAATGAGACTCTAATTATATTTCTTATATCATCCATGACCCAAGAGTTATTTAAGTGAATGTTTTGCATTTGTTTCCATTTGTTTTTAATTTGCAAGTGGTTGGGTTTTTATTACCACTTTTATTCATTAATAGTATTGTAGTTGGAGAATATGACCTGTGCAGTTTCCTTCCTTTGGAATTTGAGAGGGTTTTACAGCCTGTGTTTTAACCAATCTTTCAGCCCTGATGAAGGGAAGAGAGGTCAATTTAGATGTGCTGCAGAAACCCAGACATCCAGCAGAGGGAGGGAGGGAGCTGCCGTGGTAAGATACCACAGCAGAAGTTTCATCTCTGTTCACAATTTTCTTTGAGGCACGGCTGCCAAGAGTTGGCTGGGAAGGGCCCCATGTTCTGTCTGATGGAGACATCTGCACCACGTGCCATCTGTGAGCAGATCCTAGGCTGGAAAAGGACTCCCTGCAAGTTTTTCTCCTTGTAGGCTCCAGCTGACTCTCTAGCTGCCTGCAGCTCACCCTTCCTCCAGCTGGCACCCCTCAGAATGAAAGGGTGCCCCTGAATTCTGATGAAGTCTCTTGTCCTCACATCCCAGACAAGCTGGTTTTAAACATAAAGGAGTTGTGGACCCAATGACTTCCTCTTTTGATCCATATTTAAACAGAAAGTCTATGATTTTGCGCATGAGTTAGCCAAAAAGTTCATTTAGCTCTAGTTGCACTTAGGTGTTTTTAACTTCATTTGAAACAACTGAGTTAGATTGCGTTGTGACAGAGTTCATATCAATGTGCATTTTTTTAAAACTTATCAAGGAAAGGATGGGGGGAAAAGAAAAAATGGTGAATTTTTATGTAGCCATTTTAATATTGAAGATGGAAGAAAATAAGCAACATTTTCAGCACATTATGCTTTATTATTTCAAGAAAGGTAAAACTGCAACTGAAACATAGAAAGGATTTGTGCAGTGCATGGAGAAGATCCCATGACTAATCAAACATATCAAAGTGATTTGCCTAAATAGGACCACACTGAGACACATCATAATCAAAATGCCAAAGGTTAAAGATAAAGAGAGAATCTTAAAAGCAGCAAGAGAAAATCAGCAAGTTACCTACAAAGGAGTTTCCATACGAATGTCAGCTGACTTCTCAAAAGTTACATTGCAGGCAGGAAGGGGCTGGCACAAAGTATTCAAAGTGATGGAAAGCACTGCATCCAGCAAAGCTATCATTCAGAATGGAAGGGCAGATAAAGTGCATCCCAGACAAGATAAAACTAAAGAAGTTCATCAGCACCAAGCCATTATTATATGAAATGTTAAAGGGAACTATAGAAGGAAAAGAATATCAAAACTATGAACATTAAAATGGCAACAAATTCACAACTATCAACAACTAAATCTAAAAAACAGGCTAAGTAAACAGAACAGAAACAGAACCATAGATACAGAGATCATTTGGAGGGTTATCAGCTGAGAGGGGTAGAATGGGTTGGGGGAAATATACAGGGATTAAAAAGCATAAATTGGTAAGTACAAAATAGTCAGGGGTGTTAAGAACACTATAGAAAATGTAGTAGACAAAGAACTTACATGTCTGACCCATGGACATGAACTAAGGGAAGGAATTACTGGGAGGAATAGGAATACCAGGCAAAGGGGGAAACATTGGGACAACTATAATAGCATAATCAATAAAAGGCATATTTTTTTAAAGTGGTTTACAAAGTTTTGTGCTGGAGATTTCTCACCAAACAATGCTCCATGGCCAGGTAGACCAGTTGAGGTTGATAGCGATCAAATCAAGATATTAATTAAGAACCATTAACGTTATACCACACAGGAGACAGCTGATATACTTGAAATGTCCAAATCAACAGTTATTGGTGAAAATGAAAAATATCTTTTATTTTATGGAAAAAAGCCATGAGGACTTTTTTAAAGATTTTATTTATTATTTTTAGAGAGAGGGGAAGGGAGGGAAGCAGAGAGGGAGAGAGACATCAATATATGGTTGCCTTTCACCTGCCTCCAGCTACAGACCTGGCTGGGAAGCTGGCTTGCAACCTGGTTATGTGCCCTGGCTGGGGAATTGAACCAGCAACTTTTTGATTCACAGGCTGGAGCCTTATCCACTGTGCCACCAGCCAGGGCTATGCAGACATTTTAGCCAACCCAATATAATGGCAATTAGCATTCCTAGTGTCCAATGCAAGCCTCCTCTTCCTTTTACCCTTTGGCCATTTCCATGAGATTTTCCAACCAAGTCCAGGTGCTGTAGTCACTGGCTTGCTTAGAACATCCCCCTGAATCTCTTTCTTTCTTTCTTTCTTTCTGTTTCTGTCACTCAGAACAATAATGACAAAGTACTCATTAAGGTATAGGTTAATATTCAAACAGGTACTCCCAACATGAGGATATGAAACTGAAGACATTGAAAACAACTTATAGAATGTACTTTGCCTACGAGCCCAATTTATCTGAACTGCCAGATCAAACGCCACTCTTACCAGAGCAGCAGATGTCCCCTAGTTCCCAGAGCTCCCTGTCAGTGACATCTCACATCTGAAAATGAATCCAGCTTTAGGCAGCCGACCACACTTGTGCCTCTGAAACTATGGCAACAGAAAGCCTTTTTACCTCTGTGTCCCAATTAAAAGTGTACTGTTGGCCATAATTGGGGTGCTTGGTCTCCCAAACTAATAAAGTAATCATGTGAGCCTCAAATGTCGCCACTACACAAACTGGTATTTTCCCTGTAGGACACCAACGCAAGGCCACACCAAAGAGCAGCTGCAATGCAGGTCCCAGAGAACCACTGGGTAGATTCATTTCGAGATCCTTTACTCCAGGTCCCACGTCACCCACTCGAGGTTTGACAACTGATTGAATATTGAGGTGGTGGGAGGGGATGATAGCGATTTAAAGTCTGGAGGTTCAGGAGGATAGAGGGGCTTTTAATAGAAATGGGAGGTGGGCTACTTGAAGCGTGAGCTTCGTGGGAAGAATGATACATCCAAATAAAGCATGTTTGTGCGATGGCCCTTCTATCTCTCCAAAGAAACAGATAAAAAGTACCTATAATCTTCTCCTTAGGGTATTTTTAACGGTTCTTTAGAATTCTTGGTATAAAAATTTATGTAAGTTTGAAAATTGGAACTGAATTAAGAGAAAGATGTTGAATGATATTAAAGAGGTTCCCCTGGGATTCCAAAATTCTTCCAGGGGAAAAAATAAAAAGATACATTGTAAGAAATGTGCCCAAATCTACTCTATTAAAATAGCCTGGTGTCTGGTTAAAAATAGCCTGCCTGATTAAAAAAAAAGAGAGAGAGAGAAGAAGAATATGATGTCTTTTTTTATCACTATACTTTCAGAGTTGTTTTATCTTTGCTTCTGATTGATTCTTAATCAGCAATATCATGGAACAGCTCAGCTTTTAGTTTCTCCTCTGTTAAATATGAAATGGTCTATAAACAAACACTTAAAAAGATGCAGTTGAAAGGGATCCGTGATCCTTTTATAATGTGAAAACTCCTTTGGTAATGTGAACAATTTCACCCTCTAATAATCTGTTTGCTAACATGTTCAGTGCTGTTTAATAATGTAGGAGTCTATTTTCTGGGGAATTGAAGTATATAAATGTACAGATTCCTTTTCGGACAATGTTAGAAAACTTTCTGCAAGTAACAGAAAGATCAATTTATAGTGATGGAATCAAGTCAGAAAGTAGGTGGTCACTGACTAATTCACCAGCTTAAATATGTCAGAGCCAAAGTTCATGCAATTTTCCTGGCCTGATGGTCATCTCATGATGATGAGAGGACTATTCTACCTCAAACAAGGGCATCTAAATGCTAGACAGAAAGTGGAGAGTAGAGAAGAAAATGGCATATTAGTTGGATCTTCTCTGCTGTAACGGAAACTTCTTAAAAGTCTCCACCCCGTGATTTCCACTTACAGCTCATTAGCCAAAACTATACCACATGGTTGTCCCACCTGCAAAGTAGCCTGGAAAACGGGACCTTTTACTGGGTGTACATACCACTACCCTTTAGCTGGAGTTCTCCTCCTGCACCAACACACCTAGAAGCTTTGGCATGTCCATGAGAGTCATCAGGCAGCTCTCAATCTGGGGTTTCAAGAGGCTAGTCATGTATGACCTATCATTAGAGCAAATGAATTCAAGTCACAAGACCTGGGGTCAAGTTCCGGCTCTGCCACTGGCTCTGTGACCTTGGGCAACTAAGTCATTTACTTGTTTCTCATCAGCAAAATGAGAGAGCTTGAACGAATCGTGGCAAAGATCCTGAAAACCTATACTTTTGTTTTTCAGCCTTAGACCTCTGGGACCCTGTTCCCCACCCTGTGTCCCCAGCAGACACGAGTGCCTTGCTGTAAAGGTCTTTTAACAATGACCCATGAGGGGCATCACTTTGGAAATCACATTGCTTTGGAGAAACAAAAATAGCTCCTTTTATCCCCTATCAAGAGGCAGTTGGTCGCTCTAAAATGACAGCTGATCCACTATGGCAACACCCCTGGGTGGTACATGACCAGCACTCCTGTGCCTAAGGTGAAACGTCACCCATGGAAAGTCAAAGATGAGATGATCTCCTCCAAGAGGAGCAACATCTGCCAACACCAGTGCACACAGACCGCAGGGGAAACTTCTCAAAGAGAAGCGAGGGGGAAGGAAGAGTAAGAGAAACTTAGGGAAACATGTGGCATCTCACTCAGCTATACAGCGCTGTGGGGTCCGTGGTGTTTTCTCTCTGTCCACTCCCTCCATCCAGGAACTGCATCCTCACTCAACTAAACCCTCCTTCCAGTGAATTGGAAAAAAGGAGTGTTCCATTTGTGATGCATAAGAAGGCCTGATTACCCCCTGCATCAGGGATCTGTTTTATAAGCTACGTTATCGTGGGCAAACCCTGTTCAATCCAGGGAAATTTCACTCTGTACTTCTCTCTTTCAGCTCCACCTACTACCCTCTCCCACATCAGATTTACTGGCAAAGAGACTTTTGGTGGCCACCCCAAATTAACTGATAAATTGGGCTCTAAAATGCATCTCTAACTTTATATCACCCACTAATTTTTTTTATATATTTAATAATAGAAAACCCTGAACTCTGTTGGAAATAATTCTCAAAGGAGTAGAGCAAATAAAAAAATAGCTAAATAGCCCTGGCTAGTGGTTCAGTGGATAAGGCACTGGCCTGCGAACCCAAAGGTCACTGGTTCGATTCCCAGCCAGGGCACATAACCAGGTTGCCAGCCAGGTCTCCAGCCAGGTCCATAGCTGAAGGCAGGTGAAAGGCAACCATATACTGATGTTTCGCTCCCTCCCTGTCTCCCTCCCTTCCCCTCTCTCTAAAAATAATAAATTCTTTTAAAATAATAACTAAATAGAGCATGCCCTTTACCCCATGTAAATTGAACTGGCTAG
Source organism: Noctilio leporinus (assembly GCA_004026585.1). Taxonomy (NCBI): domain Eukaryota; kingdom Metazoa; phylum Chordata; class Mammalia; order Chiroptera; family Noctilionidae; genus Noctilio; species Noctilio leporinus. The sequence continues at coordinate 175,955 of PVIW01000073.1, forward strand.
ACCCACATCTAGTGCAAAGTCTGAGAGCTCTCACATTTCTAAAAAGAGGAATTGCTCAGACTTCTCAGTTCATTAAAGAAGAAGAAATAGCCCTGGCTGGTAGCACAGTGGATAAGGTGCCAGCCTGCGAACCCAACAGTTGCAGGTTCGATTCCCCAGCCAGGGCACATAACAAGGTTGCCAACCAGGTTTCCAGTCAGGTCTGTGGCTGGAGGCAGGTGAAACACAACCACACATTGATGTCTCTCTCCCTCTCTGCCTCTCTCCCTTCCCCTCTTTCTAAAAATAATGAAATAAAATTAAAAAAAAAAAAAAGAAGAAGAAGAAGAAATAATGGAAAGGTCATCTAAATACAAAGTGCTTCTTCACTCTTTCCTGGACCCCTATTTTACATCTCACACTAAAACGCAATCACAAACCTTTCATAAGGCTCCATGTGAGAAAACAAAAATAGCACAAGGCCAGGGAGTGTTCGCTTTCAGCTTTAACTGCATAAAAAAAAGTTTCCAAATCTTTGAAACATTAGTCAAGTTAGAAGACAAAGTATATAGCCTGGGGCAAGTTTTAATAACATTCCAGAAAAAGGTATAGTTCCTTTAATACATAAGGAACACCTGCAAAATCAATAAGAAAAAGACCAAGACGCCAATAGAAATTTTAAAAGTGGTAAAGAATAAGAACATGAATAGTCACTGAACAGGTAGTACAAACAAACATATGAAAATAATCAAATAAGACAACTCAGTTGTGTTGGGGAGGAACAAAGGAGCCCTAAGTCCAACTTTGCCTTCCAAGAGTCAATTTTTGTGGACAATGATTACCCTACATATCCTGCCTCAAATAACAGGTGAAAAAAAACATGAGCGAGAAAATGAACAGGGAAGGTAATTACCTATTTGGTGTGATTTCAGGGTTATGAAGAAGTCTCAGTAAAATGCTTCCCAGGTTGCCTGTCAATGTCTGGAACTCCCACCGTAAGAGATCTGTTCATCTGGCTGATAGATTTCCCTGTTGAAAGCAAATAGACATTAGAGAAATGGCCCCAGAGCTTGCCTGGGCATGAGTAGCAATAATAATATTATGGTCTTGTATTATGGTTTGCCATTTAAAATATACTATTACAGTAGGAGGTGGGGGACAGAGGAGAGAAAAGGGGGAACACTGAGACAACTATCATAGAATAACAATTTAAATGATTTTAAAATAATAAAAGATACTCTCACAACAGGGCCTATGTCATCTTCTCAATAACTCTGTACAGTAAGAAAAGGAAATCTGATTCCAATGATGGAGCTACCTCTTCAGAGATGGAGTCATTACTCAAGACCAGGTTTTCTGATGCCAAATCTGAACAATTTGCCCCGTACCCTGTGCTGTATGTACGTAGATCTGTAACGTACTTTCCCGAGATGTTGTTCTGGCAGGGGGAGTGGAGTGAAAGCCTAAGGCCATGTACTCTTGAAGTTGCTAGGAATGATAGCAGGTGAAAGAGAAGATACCATCAGAGAGAAAACAGTATTAGAGCAGGGAGTCATCAGCCACTCACAATTGATTTGCTTATCTGAAAATAGACATGAACGTGTCTAACCCTCCTTACCTCCCCAGTACGCTGTGAAAATAGACGCCTCACTGTTTCCCAAAGCGGGATCAATGGAAGTTTCTAAGCCTCCACTGATTGCAAGCATTTGAGTTCACCCAAATTCTCACCATTGTGGCCCGTTCGTCCTTTACCCACTGAGTTTTAACTTCAACAACTGCGTTTTTCATTTATACAAATTCCCTTTGGTTATCCTGCTTCATTCTTTCCCCATGTTCTCGCTTCTTTCTATTATAAATTTGATAAGTTTTTAATATGTTCATTTGATGGTCTCCATCTAATAACTCTGTGATTGAAAGCTTGCGGGACTCCAAGCTCACTGTATGCTTTGCTTGATGACTCTTAGGGCAAATGGTTTCCTTCTGCATTTTGCAATTTGGTTTTGGGGCTCAATTTTAGTGGTACATGGAAGTACCAAGTAGCCTGAGTGGAGGGGTCTATCCAGTTTTCTAAGGAGGTTTTACATGTGTTTCTCTAGTCATTCCAAGCATAACACCTGCCCAGAACCAGTGGTATGTTCAGCTTAGCACCTCCCAAGACCATAGAGATCATATGACTTATGACCCCAAACTTGTGCCAGGAGTTTTTATGAAGGGATGCTGTTATAAGTTCTCAAGAGGAAATTTACCTCCTACTCAGAACTCAATAGGAGACAAATTTTACTATGGCATCTCTGCCAGTGGAGGGATGTTTTTCTAACCATTTCTCCAAGGGTAAATAGCCTTTTAAGTACCCCAGGATTTTTTCAGTGGTCTCAGTTCAAACTCCCTGCCACACAAGGACCCAGACCCTAATCCCCCATCTTTATGTGAGCTTTAAATCCAAACCCTTTGTTTGTCAGAAAGAGTAAACTCCCACCTCCCCAAGCTTGCTGGACTATCAACCCTCATCTTCAGTTCCCTCTACTTTTAGTTCTTGAGGAGTCTCCTTTATTTTATAAATATTTAAATGGATGTTGGTCATATTCTATTCAGCATTTCTAGGTATTTTCCAGGGGGAAGGTTTCAGACTACTTAGAGTATGATCTTACTAGAAATAGAACCACATTAGATATATATTTTAATTCAATCCTCATGTCATTCCAGCAAGACAGATCATCATAGTTCCAGTTCACAAACGAGGCAATTGACACTTAGAGAAGGTAAATAATTTTCTCAAGGTTACACAAATAATCCTGACCTTGAAGAGCGTATTCTTTCCCCTGTATCACATTACCTCTCTGAAGAGCTAACCTATTTCCTCTAAGGTGTTTGAAAGGAGTCCAGAGTTTATGAAGAGACTGTACTGAGTTTATAAAGAATTTAGTCACTTTGAACAACGTTCTTTTCAAAAATAATTTCTGGTGAAGCTCCATTATTAATTATAAGGGTAAGCCAAAGAATTATGAAGTCTGAAGGTGGCTTTAACATCACCTTTAGGAACAACATCAAGAGTCATTGGATAGGCTAGTGTCTGAGGATACTGAGAGTGTGGGAGAGGCAGACATTCTCTCCCCAGGCAGCCAGCCTCATTTTATCCAAGGGTGGATCAGCAGAAGGTCTGGAGGACTGGCCCTGCCCGAAATCTATAGGAGCAAGCGGATACAATAGAGGTTAAAGTCCATGCTGTGGAATCATGGAACCAATGAAAAGCTGGATCATTGGGTTAGGAACTGACCCAAGGCCAAATTTAAAATATAATTATATACTGCCCTGGCTGGTAGCACAGTGGTCAAGGCGCCGGCCTGTGAACCCAAAGGTCGCAGGTTCGATTCCCCAGCCAGGGCACATAACCAGGTTGCAAACCAGGTCTCCAGTCAGGTCTGTGGCTGGAGGCAGGTGAAACACAACCATACATTGATGTCTCTCTCCCTCTCTGCCTCTCTCCCTTCCCCTCTTTCTAAAAATAATGAAATAAAATCTAAAAAAATAAAAAAAAAAGTATGTTATTTAAAAAATAAAAAAATAAAAATAAATAAAATAAAATATAATCATAGTTGGAGCCTTCCCAAGAAGAAAAAGGTTATTAGTGGAATCATATTAATCATAATGATTAATGCTGAAACCCAAGCTTTTTATTATGTAAAAGGCTCAGACAAGTTATTGACAGGGAAATAAAAGGATTTCAATTTTGCAGAAAATAGTGAATCAAAGAGGGATAGCAAAAATATCCAGGATGTGATTTGAAAAACTAGAAACCTGGGTGAGTTCCACAAATCATGCTTAAAAGCTGCTTATGGAAAGAAGTTGGCCAGAAAGCAAATGTGCCTACAGATGGCCCAACATGAGGCAGTTGGGGTAGCCCCCTGAGAGCTGCAAGGGCATCCAGACCAGGGGACAGGATGCAGGGGAGAAAAGATGAGCATGATCCCAGAACAAGGATTTTGCCATCCACCGAAGTCCACCTGCCAAAGGCCATGCCCAGGATTGGTCATCTCAGAACTCCAGAGTCTTTAAAATCCTTTACCCCAGATAAGTAGGAACAGAGGGACAGTGCTGACCAGATGCAGCATGTGAGTCTAAGAAGGAACTTTCAGCAACAAACAGTGCTGAATCCAAATGAATGTATATAGGCCAAAGCCTTGAAACCAAACCAAGCTGTGTGAGAGGTTGGTCAGTGGTGAAGGAGATGCAAAAGAAAGAGGCCACTTGAAAAGGAAGAAGAAAGATAAGAGTAAAGAAAATTTAAAAGAAGAATGACCCACCAAGACTCTATCCTGGGACATAGATTAGATTAAAAAGGAGGCCCTCCTTTGTTGCAGATGGCATCAAATTGGCACAGGGATGCAGAGAAATAAACCCAATTTGAGAATCATGGCTAGGAAAGGATTTGGAGCATGGTTCCTGGGCTTGGGACTGCCTGGAATTGGAGACATCAGAGGAGAACTGAGTTTTTGGCCCAAAGAAGACTGTGCCTTCCCAGACTTGTGTGACCAGCTACCCAGACAGGAAAGCTCTACAGTCCCCAAGAAGGGGCAGCCTCTCAAAGCTCACTTTAGAGGGCTGTGAGGAAGGTGTACAAGGCAGATGTTCACAGAGGGTCGAGCAGGGTCACAGAGCACAAAGAATAGGGAAATTCTTCACCTGAAGCAGAGCCAGGTCCATTCAAGGAGCCCTCCAACTCCCAGGACATGGGGTCCTCACCCCACCTTTCAGATAGGATCTCCTTGCTGCTTTGCACCAGCCACGTGTAGTTCCCATATTTCCCTCTTATAAATGGGAGTTTCTGTGCCTTGTTTGGTCCCTGCTGTACATTGCATTCAGGAGGTGGAAGGGGTCATAATAACCAGCTTTTTAGTTCACCACTGCAAGGCCACAGGAGCTGTCTCCAGACCTGATGGAGAGAAATGACTATCACCCATGGGAGTTCTTGCACCCGCAGGCTGCAGACATGGTTGGGTGAGGGTGTGAGTGGCCTCCCTCGAAGAAAGTACTTTCATTTGTGAGAAGGACAAAATGGTACCTGGTAACCAGAAGGATGGATATGGAAAATGTCTTGGTCAACTCAGGCTGCTGTAACAAGATATCATAAAATGAGCGGCTTAAACAACAGAAATTATTTCTCACAGTTCTAGACCCATTGGCAAGTCAAAGACCAAGCTACAGGCTGATTTGATTCCAGTTTCTGATTCAAAGTTCTCTTCCTGACTTGCAGAGGTACGTCTTTCTGCTGTACCCTCACAGGATGGAGAGGTGGGGATTGAGAGAGAAGGGTGGGGGACAGCAAGAAGGAAGCTCTTGTCTTTTCATATAAGAACACAAATCCCATCATAAGGACCCCACCTCAATACCTCGTGTAAACCGAACTACCTCTTGAAGGCTCCTCCTCCTAACACTGTCACATGGGCCAGTAAGGCTTCAATGTATGGCTTACAGGGGGACACAAACACTCAGTCCTAAATTTTCACCAAATAACTTTCCTGTTCTTCCCAGGACACAATTTTTCTGCACTTCCTAGCTTTCCTGTTGTTAGGTGCCGATCCAGTAGGTGATTGAATTTTATCCAATGGAATGTGAGCAAAACTTAGAGGCATCGCATCACTTCCTGGCCCCACCCAGCTGCTGTCTTCTGTGTTTTTCCCCATCTGCCACTAGAATTGACAGGATGCTTAGGCCAAGATGAGGGTGGAATCTCAAGAAGGAGCGTTCTGAGCTCCTAAATCGCTGGTTAGAAGGATTTGGAATCAGGAATCCCTGTGAAGTTTACATGAGAAAGAGACATCCTCACTGTGTTAAAGCCCCAAATATTTGAGAGTTCATTTTTTAACAGCTAGCACTACTCCCTAACTAATAAAGACCAAAAAGATGGAGATTACTTGGAATTAGGGGATAAACAAATGTACGAAAGAGAGAAATAAGTCATTATAACAAGTTAGCATTTGGCTCTGTGCCTCATGGAAGCCAAAACATATAAATAAACCAAAACAAACAAAACCGCTAGACAATACAGTTTATGGCACCTAAGTTAGAAAGCATATTATTGTCATTTGGAGAGACAAACTTCTTGGCACTAAATTCAGAGAACATTTGTCACCTGGATTCATTGGGAAACTGCAAAATGGACTTCTTCAATTACATTTTGGTAAATCATCCAGAGCAGGTCTTAAGGAAAATTTCATTAGAAATCAAGAGCACAAAATCAACTACTGCCTGATTGAGGGGAATCAAATGATCTAATGACCATGTATATCTTTATATATTTACTTTGTGGTCTTTCCATATCCCCACCCCCTACAAGGTTTCAATGCCTCTCCAGTCCTTCAAGGCAGCCAGTTGCCCCCTACCTTTGTCTTCAATCTAGTATTTTTCTTCCTCCATAGGTACCCTCTGCTGTTATCCAACTGTCCTGCATCCAGTTCACCACATACCCAACTCTGATCCTTTACTCACATTTTCTCCTTTGCCTGAAATTCATTCCCCTTTCTTCAGTTTGCTAAGCTCTACCTTTCCTCAAAACACAACTAACCTGCCCCCTCTCCCTTAAGGCCTGAAGCCAGCCAGACGTCTACCACTTTAAGGTCCTCTGCATGGTCTGTGGGAGACCATCTGTGGCAGGAAGATGCCCACCCCCACCCCCGCCTCTGCAAACCCAAACCTGTCAATAATCCTAATTGCAGAGCCTGTCAATATGTTAAGTTCCATGGCAAAGGGGAATTAAAGCTGCAGATGGAATTAAATTTGCCAATCTGTTGACCTTGAGATGGAGAGATTATTCTGGATTACCTAGGGCCCAATGTAATCACAAGGGTGAGTGAAAGGGAATAAAGTATATCGTCACCCTAGTTCCAAAGACTTTCTTGGAATAAATTAGGTACCTTACGTACTCACTTTTTGTGTTTATAAAGAGATTCTCTAATTGTAAAATGCTATAAAACAAAGGGAAAAAAAGAAAAAGGAACACAAACTCCATTTTTATGAAACTAGGAGACATCTGTAACTCAGGCTCAAAATAGATGAATCGAGAAAGTGGAAAGACAACTGGTAAATGACTTAGCAGGGCTGAATAAAGTAAAAACCTTATTATATTCAGAAAGAGAAACCAATGAGAAGAGAGCTAATTTACCCCGAAAACCAAGAGCCAAAACAAAAAAACAAAAAAACAAAAATAAACTAAGAAACTAGAATCACTGAGGGTGTACAAGCAAGAGTAGAACCATGACCGGGTATGGCAAAGCAGTTAACCCTTCTCCCTCCCATTGGGAGGTAGAATATAGATTTCCTAAATGAACTGAACCAGACTGGCTCCATCCCAGTGACACCAGGCAAAGAGGAGACACCAGGCAAAAAAGGTAGAGCTTAGCAAACTCAAATCAAGAAGAATTAACAACACTATATTGGGAAGGTAGACCTCCTACCTTCTTCCCTATTCCAGCCTTAAAACACTGTCATCTAGCCTTATACTCCTGAAGAAGATGTAGGAAAATAAACAACCTATAAATAATGACATTTGGGGGCAATCTGGCAGGCCAATATACTTCCCTACATGAAAGCCTGTAAGTCAACAAGACCAATCCAAGTCTAATCACCTTATTAGTGCTTCACTCTTAAATATGAATGGACACCAGTCATTGGGTAGAGTAAGGAACTTACAAGACCGAGTCTAAAACGACAGGAAGAAATGGATCAGAAAAAAAATACAAACAGGCAAAAATACAAAAAGAGAAAATTTCAAGCAAATTAAAATTAAGACTGAGAGTGAAGAAAGGCTGACATATTAAAGGTAACAATTAGAGCTCTGGCCGGTGGCTCAGTGGAAAGGTGCCAGCCTGTGAACTCAAAGGTCACCAGTTCAATTCCCAGCCAGGGCACATAATCAGGTTGCAAGCCAGGTCTCCAGCCAGGTCCATAGCTGGAGGCAGGTGAAAGGCAACTGTACATTGATGTTTCTTTTCCTCTCTGCCTCCCTCCCTTCCCCTCTCTCTAAAAATAATAACCTAAGTGCCCATCAGTAGATGATTGGATCGAAAAACTTGGGTACATTTATACAATGGAATTCTATATAGCAGAAAGAAAGAAGGAACTTGTACCCTTTGCAACAACATGGATGGAACTGGAGAGTATTATGCTTAGTGAAATAAGCCAGTCAATGAAGGATAAATATCATATGATCTCACCCATTACGGGACAATAACGAGCAAACCTAACAACAAGCAAAACAGAACCAAATATATGAATACAAGGAATAGGCCTTCAGTGGTCAGGGGGATAGGGAATGGGGGGAGGGAGAGGGGGAGGCAGAGGCAAGAAAGGGGAGCAGCTTAGACAAAAACCTAGTATAAAGAAACCATGGACATGAACAACAGGTGGGATTGACTTTGGGGGAATGGGTGGGTTGGGAGGGGGACAGAGGGGAGCAAAAAGGGGATGGACGTAATACAATAACAATAAAATTTAAAAAAAAAAAGACTTGACAAAAATAAAATAAAAATAATAAAATATTTAAAAAGAAGATAACAATGAACAAATAAGCTCTTAAAATCTAAAAGAGCACGTTCAGTTATCTTAAAGTATTCAAACAAAAAAAGAAAAAGAGATGGACATTAAGAAAGGAAAGATAAGAAAAGTAGAGGATCAATCCAAAAGCCCTAATAATATCTTCCTAATAGGAAAAGAGAGAACAGGGGGGAAATGATGGGGAAGAAAGTTTCAAAGAAATACTAAAAGTAATCACCCTAGGTCTAAAGGACACAAGTGTTTCGCTTAAAAGAACCCACCAAATATACAACACTTAGTGAATAAAAGCACATCATTTGTGAAATTTCAGAATACCATGGATAAAAGATTTCAAAAGACCTTAAAATCTTATAAAGAAAAAAAGAAATCACATACAAAAACATCATGAATGAGTATGGCCTCAGATTTTTAAACAGCAATTCTAGAAGCTAGAAAGAAATGGAGCAACAGCTTACAAGTGAGTGCAATGATTTTCATATAAAATTCTATATGCACTAAACTATCCATTTTGAAAGTAGAATAAGACAGACAGAACTCAGACAATTTGTCCCTCAGGCTTACTTTTCTCACAATATTATAGGAGAATGTGCTCCTCCAAAATGGTGAAGTTAACCAAGATAAAAGAGTACGTGAGATCCAGAAAATAGGAGATTCAACATAGAAAATAAGCAAAGGTGGTGTCCAGGGTGAAAACCCATCTAGGGAACAAACAGTTATGACTAAAACAAAGGAAAGAGAGCTCTAAGAGAGAAGATTCTAAGAAAGATTAAAATGTTAACTGATATATTATCTGACAGGTGTGTTTAGAAGAGTGAACTGAGTGAAGTTTTACACATAGGGAAGATGGGGAAAAGTTAGTTAGAATTCCAGAAAGTAAAAGAAATAAAAATAAATGAAATAATTATTAATTCTAGAAAAGCCCTGGCTGGTAGCACAGTGGTTAAGGCGCTGACCTGTGAACCCAAAGGCCGCAGGTTCGATTCCCCAGCCAGGGCACATAGCAAGGTTGCAAACCAGGTCTCCAGTCAGGTCTGTGGCTCGAGGCAGGTGAAGAGCAACCATACATTGATGTCTCTCTCCCTCTCTGCCTCTCTCCCTTCCCCTCTTTCTGAAAATAATGAAATAAAAGAAAAGAAAAGAAAAAACAACTTGTTCAAGTAGAAAATAAAATAGTGCACTCAATTTAGGACAAAAACTGAAAGCTTTCCCCCTAAGATCAGGAACGAGACAAGGCTGCCCACTTTCTCCACTTCTATTCAACATTGTCTTGGAAGTTCTAGCTATAGCCATCAGAGAAGAAAAAGGAATTAAAGGTATCCAAATTGGAAAGGAGGAAGTCAAACTGTCATTATTTACAGATGATATGATAGTGTACATACAAAACCCGATTGGCTCCACCAAAAATTTACTCGACCTAATAAGCAAATTTAGCAAAATAGCTGGGTATAAAGTCAATATCCAGAAATCAAAAGCATTTTTGTATACCAATAATGAAACAACAGAAATAGAAGCAAAAAAAACAAATCCCATTTACCATAGCAACAAGAAAAATAAAGTACCTAGGAATCAACTTAACTAAGGAGGTCAAAGACCTATACTTAGAAAACTACAGAACAATGAAGAAAGAAATCAAGGAAGACACAAATAAATGGAAGCATATACCATGTTCGTGAAAGGGAAGAATTAACATCATTAAAATGTCCATACTACCCAAAGCAATCTACATATTCAATACAATCCCAATTGAAATACCAATGACAGACTTCACAGAAATAGAAAAAATACTTCAAAAATTCATATGGAGCCAAAAACAT